>LNAC01000176.1:177215-215448 GCA_002007465.1 Ailurus styani | reverse complement strand
CTCGACCCCTTCCTGACTCCTGGGAGCGCTAACCCACCCCGCCTGTTCCCCTTGGCGAGTTCCCCAGGCCATTCCTTGGTCCATTCGTGTGGGAGCCGGCCCTGTCCACGTCCCCGGACGTCTCCGAGCCGTCTCCTGCGCGTCCCTCCATCCACGACAGCCCGGGTACCCGTGTCAGCTCTGGAATAAAGTACTTAGGAACCCTGACGTGCCGGGACGAGGTGGCCGAGTGGTTAAGGCGATGGACTGCTAATCCATTGTGCTCTGCACGCGTGGGTTCGAATCCCACCCTCGTCGGCTAGGTATTTTACTAAGGACGAGTGGGAAGAAATACATCCAATTTAAGCCCATTTGCCAAAAAAGTTGACTTTGCGGCTCCCACCCTTCCCTACTTTCGGGCTCACTATGGTAAACTGGGTTCTCCCCTTTATGGTTGGTCTGGTGCTGATGGCCTATGTGGGTACTTTTATGTGATTAATCAAGAGTCTCTGTTGCCTGCGAAAGCGTCTTCTGGAGCGGGGGAAGGAGGAGAGAAAGTGAAAGATAGATGAGGTTGAAAACAATCTGTAGAAATCACAGAACTTCCCCTTTATTAACACGCGGAGGCTGTATTATTATTCTACCTCTCATGTAGATCTACAATTCACCTGGAACTAATATTTATTTGTAGTGGGAGGAAAATCAATCAGAATATCTATTTATTGATCTATCATTGATCTATAGAGAAACACATTGATTTTGGTATTCAAATAATCAAACACCATTGTCGGAAAGACTATCACCCCTTTGTTCTACAAGAGCACCTTTGCCATTTATATCAAATGTCCATGTATGTATGGTGCTTTTCAGGTTTCTGCTCTCTTCATCTGCCTAGTTTACAATACCCCACTGTCTTATTTACTACAACTTTGTGATAAGTTTTGACCCCGTGTTCCTCTTCAAGATTGGTCTGTTCTCAATTGCCTTTTTGTATTTCCATATATATTTTAGAATCATTTTGTAAATTTCTTCCCCAGAAAAGGGAAGGCTGGTGTAATTTTGGATAATATTGTTTGACTCTGTAGATCAATCTGAATATAACAGACATCTTTAGCTATTGAATCGGACAATGCATATTATACCCTTGAATTATTTATGTCTTCTCTATCTCAAAAGTGTCTTATGTGATTTTTCTTCGTGGAAATATAGCCCATATTTTACTAGATATATTTTAGATATTTGTATTTAGGTATCTAAATTATGCTATTAAATACGGTATATATAAATATGCTATGACCCATGCTATTATTTTTTAAACTTCATTGTTTAGTAGTTCATTTAAATCCAATTTACTTTTATATTCTAGTCATAGAAAGGCTGATATTAGTTCATCGTGTGGATGCGGATTTGAGGAGGAGCAGGCCCGCTATCAGAAAATTATGTATTGGGAAAAGCTGACCCCCAACTCAGGGGATGAGGATTCGCATGTGTGCGTGTGAGGTCATCAGACCACAGGGGAAGCTCGGTGTGCAATGCATGTGCAATGCATGTGCTCTCCCATCTTAGTAGCACCAAGAGGAGCATAACCCAACACTTCACCGCCAAACCAGTGCACACAATTCTAGGGAAAGAAATAGTGCGGTGGGGGAAGTTGAAATTGAGATGGGACATTTGTTTTTGAGAGAGAAAATATTCTACTGAAAGTCACTTTTAATAAGTTTGTGAACATTTTGGACAGGAGTCAACACTGAGTTAATTTCTGGGACTATGAAGGGGGTGAGTGCTGAGGAGGGAAGATTATTGCTCTTTACAATGAAGGAACACCTTTGCTTTATACCTGTAAGCTTTATTTTGAGTAAATCTGTTGAGGCCATTATAGAGAAGTCTCTCCACCTCAAAGACTCAATCATCCACTCACTAGGTAAAGTTTCCTTTGATACATGCACTTTATTGCAGTTATAATACTGATTAGGAAGCATTAATGAGTTCACTGAATATCAACAATATAAGAGTATATGACATGAACCTTCTATTTGAATTAGTGGACTTCCGTTGCTCCTCAACAGGAACACATAGCTTCCTGCTCAGAGACATTCTCATTCCCCAAAGTTCATTGCAAACTTCTTGGATCTTCAGCAGAAAAAAACAAACCTAAGGAGTTCCTGGCCCCTGGCCTTTCTGTTTTTTTAAGTTAGGGCTGAGGCTTCTCTGGCCCCACCAGCCTTGCCCTCTCATGAATGAAGGACCTGTAGCAGTGGTTCTCACTCACAGGTTATTTTTCCCTATCGGGGGACATTCGGCAATGTCTGGAGACAGTTTTGGTTGTCACAAATAGAGAGGAACCCTCTAGTGGGTAAAGGCTAGGAATGCTGCCAATGAGCAGGACTCGCTCCAACGTCAAATAATTTTCCAGCACAAAATGTTATTAGTATCAAAGTTGAGAAATCCTGACATGTTGTAACAGCTATATTAATATAATGCACACACATTATATAATAATATAATATTATGTGTGTGCATGTATATATATATACACACACATATATATATGTAGAGAAATGTACATCAAATGGCCACAACTTGACTCTGTCTCTTAGATCAATGCCCAACTCCTCATGTCAGCGCTCAAGACCCTCCATGCTCTTGGCTCAGTAATCCTCAGAAAAAGGCTCTGATCTCTCTCACCCTATGAATTCCTACCTAACCCATTTCTCAGGATGTTTGTGCAATCAGGACTGCTCCTTTTGCTTTGACTGGTTTATATATTTTCAAAGATTATTTCCAGATTTACCCTTTGTAAAATGACTATAGAGAAAAGGGACTGATTATTTGCTTCTCAACTTTGAGTTTAGGTCTACATTCTGTATGTAACATGTGTGGTGCTTCATCATGGTTAGACATCTGCCCAGGTGCACCTGCTTTGGGGTGATATTTCTTCAACAAGCCTGTTCCCCACTCACTTGGGTACAGTTAATCTGCTTCTATCAAATATGTACAGAAATGTGTAGAACCCTTCCAGCGTATTAGACCACTGAAGAATCATAGTAATTTGTTCTCAATGCACTCTCTTCTGATAACATGAGAAGCTTTCCAGAGATTTATTTCTTCAAGCAGAAAATATGCCCATTAAAATGAGTTGTATGTCAGTCTCATAAAATGAGTTGTATGCTTACACTCTGCAGTGTTGTCTTGCTCTCCTGCCTTTCTCAGCTCCATAGTTAAAGCCAACCACCCTGGGAGGCCTTTTCTGGTCTACAAGATTAAGTTGCTTTGTGGTAAGTTCTCAGAGACCCTTGTAATTCTTTAGGCACATATGAGAATTATAGTTAAATGTTCCCAGCCATTTGTTTAATATCCATATCCCATAATATCTGTCTCCCTTTCTCCTTAAGGTCCTGGGCTGTGTCCCACTCTGTAGTGTGTCTGTGGTATCAAGACCGGTACGTAATGGACTTCTAAAGAAATATTAAATGAAAAGGTTACTTCCAGAATGGAATTTCTGTGTACTGCGTCTGGGTATATATGTACTTGGGTCTAGGTCTGGGGTCTTGTCAAGTTCAGAGAGCAGAAACAGTCCTTGTCTGTAGTCCCTTCACACGGAGCTTGCTGTCTTCAGAGTTGGATGCCTGAAGAGAGCTCCTCAGTGTAAGAAGTGAGTTTTAATTCTTGCATTCTTTCTATACCTTATTAGAAATCACTTCAATGAGGAATATGCATTTATCATTGGCAGCATTTGTTTTTTAAAAAAATAAACACAATAAGTAGATGTTCTGGAAGGTATAGGAACTGTCTCACACCATTCCTTCATTAATGGAATTCTTCAACCCCTTCAACCTTGAGCAAATTTTAGAGAAAACATTAATAAGGAAATCTAGGGGAGTCTCCTTAAAAATTTAAATGACCCTGCCACATTGTAGAACCATTTAAAGTTATGTTGAGTATTATTTGTTGACATGGGCTAAAATGGAAAGTCACAGAAATATGGGCTATATTTCATAAAGCTCAAAATCTTATGAGGTAGTGACATAGTGAGCAAAAAGGATATAACAAATGCATAATTGCATGTAGAGATAAGTATTACTTAATTCGATAAAAACAAAATTGGCCCTTTTTCAAAACATTTTTAATGGAATATTTATTCTGCCTTTGCTCAATATTATCAATCATACTTAACTTGCAACTTCCAAATAGCTTTTTTTTAACTCCTAAATTTTGGTTGAAGCACTAAACTCCCATCCTGCCACATAATGGGCATTAAACCATCTGCAAAGGGTTGAAAGAATCCCAAATAGTAGTGGGACAATTGGTCTTTCTTGATGGTGTAACCCTCATTGCTCGGTGTATCGCCACAATGTAATGATGGGACGTATTAGGTCTTCATCCACAGTTCCTGTAAATGCTTCAGAGCCATAAAAGTGAAATGGGTGTCTTGTTATTAGTGAAGGGGACTTTTTGGACCCCACTCTAGGGCAGGGCTGATTGCCGGGAGGACCAACCCTGAGATTAGAGGGTTGAAAATTTCAGTCCTGCCCACCTGTCCCGACCTCTGGGGAGAGGAGTGTGGCTAGAAGTTCAATCAGCCAACATCCAGTGACTTAGTCAATCATGACTATGCAATGAAACCTCCATGAAAACCCAAAAGGACTAGGTTTAAAGAGCTTCTAGGCTGGTGAACATGTGGAGACGTGGGGTGTGTGGTGTGACACGGATACTGGTTGCCCTTTCTGTACACCTTGCTCTAAAAATCTCTTCCTCTTGCTGTTGATTCTTATCTTTTATCATATCCTTTGATAAATTGCTAATGTTTCCCTGAGTTCTGTGAGCCATTCTAGCAAATTAAAAGAGAAGGTGGTCCTGGGAAGGAACCTCCAAACGGTAGCCAGTCAGAAGCACAGGTAACAGCTTGGGACTTACGGCTGGCATCTTACAGGGGCAGCTTATAGAAAAAGTGAAAGTGAAAATGCCTTTTCAAGTCTTGACAGTTTTTTTTTTTTAATGGGCTTCTTTATCTTTACTTGGTTCGGGAGTGTTTTTGCTTGTTTTTTAAATTTTTTAATTTTTTTGGCAAACGAGCTCTTTGCCATTTTGTGTTTTTCATTTTCCACTCTGTCAGTGGTTTTCTTGGTTTTTTTAAACATAATTTTAATAGGTGCCGATTTTCTGTCTTCTGCTTCATAGCGATGGCATTCTCTCCCCTAGAAAATTCCTCCACTCCGTGAAGTCCGCCAGTTTTCACTGCAGTTATCTTATGTGAGGTTCCGTGTTTTTCATTTCCCATTCCAGATACATTGCATTTTTAACTGAAATTTTTAGGGTGATGGAGAGGGGTCATTTTTAAATTTGTTCTCTATTCTTGTCCAATTAGCTCAGCATTCTTTATTGAAAAGGCTGTCATTCCCCCACTTTCTGCAGCATCTACTGTATCTTTCATTAGGGTTCTATATTCATTTCTGACTTTTTGAAATTTTGTGTTTCATTGACTTATTGTCTCTGGAACAGTTCCAGGTGGCTATAAATAGAATGGCTTCCTATCACATATGATACTTTTAGTGCAATTCCTTCAGCTTTTTTGCATTCTGTGTTGGTCTTTTCTACATCAATTTACACTGTTCTCAGTTGCCAAAAAAAGGGCAATGCTGGTGTGTTGACAGGCATACAACTGATTCCACTGATTAAACTGAGGAGAAATGGCCTCTTTAAAATATCATTGTTCAATCTGTAACCATAATATATACAGAAACAAAACTGATGTTTGTACATCATTTTGTATTCAGCAACCTCTCTGAATTTATTAAATCAAATATTCTCTCCAGTGTTATGCATGCATTTTATGCATATGTTACAACATCATTTGGAAACAAAAACATTCTCCATCCTTCTCACTTACCACAATGGTAAATCCTTCTTTGTCCTAGTTACCCTGGCAGAAAAACTCAGAAAGGCATGGACTGACATGTCCCATTCACCTGGACTACGTCAAAATCCCTGTTTGACAATCTGCAAACACAACTTCTGTTTCACTTGTTTCAGGCAACTGGAGAGGGAGAGCCAAGAATGGCTTTTTCACTTGTTCTTGAGGTCTTGACATCAGTCGTATTCGAAGGATCTGGACCAGCGTGATCCTGGGGAGGCTGGTAGCTGAGATCCAGGCGAGGATGCTGGTGATGATCGTGGTCTCCTGGATGCTGGACGTGAGTCCCCCAACCCTAACAGGGAGAGGCAACTTCCATTATTTTTGCCCGAGTGGGGAGGGATCATTGTTCTAGTTAAAGGGCCTGGTTGAGAGAAGCTGCAGGATAAATATTTGAGGCTGATGCAATTTATACATTGCCTCTTGAGATGACATGTGGAATTGTAGCTCACGACATTTCACTGTGTAAGAGAAAGTCAGTCATCTAAAAATGGCGGGGAGCAGCTAAGATTATCAGCATCACACTCATGGCAAGTCAACCCCTCCTCCCCCGTCTGGATTGGGAACTTGCAGCTGGAGAGGGAGTTTGGAAATGAGAAACACTAGGGTCCTGGCTATAATGTTTGATTCTGTTCAGTGTACAAGCTCTTAATGTTGGCAGGTTTAATTCCCAGTTTTAGTGTCTGCCTCAGTGAGTCCGGTCGATTTGTCAGAACAACTTGATTTGGGGCCTGTTGTCTTTTTTTTTTTTAATTTTTATTGTGTTATGTTAGTCACCATTTTTTTTAAAGATTTTTTATTTATTTATTTCACAGAGGGAGAGAGATCACAAGGAGGCAGAGAGGCAGGCAGAGAGAGGGGTGGGGTGGGGGGAAGCAGGCTCCCCGCTGAGCAGGGAGCCCGATGCGGGCCTCAATCCCAGGACCCTGAGATCATGACCTGAGCCGAAAACAGAGGCTTTAACCACTGAGCCACCCAGGCGCCCAGTCACCATTTTTTTTAACAGTGGTAATGTATTATACTGCAACAGGAAACCAACACATTTGTCTATCATCTGCTCATTCCTTTTCATTGCTGAGTAGAATTCTATTGCGTGAATAGACCACATCTTTTGGCCATATTGTATTGATGAACACTGAGATAATTTCCAGATTTTGGCGAATACAAAGAGGGCTGCTGTGAGTATTTTTGCACGAGTCTTCGCATGGTGAAAGGGAGTGCAGTATGCCCTCACAGCATATGCCCCTTTGGCATACTGATTATTTCGAACAAAGTTACTTGAGAAACAGCTGGTACAAGAAGAACTCTCTGACCCTCATTTTTTCCCCCTGAAAGCAGGAGATAAATCTTCCATGTGAAAGGTACCCTCCCTGTACGAGTAGGGTAGAAGGCCTCTTTCTCACCAGAGATGGGAATGTAGGGGCTGTATAGACAAATTTTGGTACTTCACTAATTTACTACCCCAAGCCCAGATTGTCTTGTCAATTCTTCACAAATTTATTGTTTCTTTGTCTCCAAAGTATAGAAGCTGCCTGCTTTGCTCACGTCTCTGAGTCATGTTTTCATGGGGCTCCCGCACCTATGAAACTGGTTTGTTCTTCTCCTGTTAATCTGTCTTATGTCAGTTTAATTTTTAGACCAGCCAAAGAATCCAGAAGGGAAGAAGGGAAAATATTTCCACGCCTGCAATGATCATGTATTTCATTTTCTTTTGAGTACAAACCTAGGAGTGCAATAGCTGAATCATATCGTAGATTATATGATTAACTTCTTAAGAATGTGTCAAATTATTTTCCATTTTCCATCGACAGCACAAGTTTACTGAGAGAGTTCCAGTTCCTTCATGTCCTTTCCAATACTTTGCATGATTCGTCTTTTTAACTTTGGCTTTTCTAGTAAGTGTGTAGTTGTGTATGGTTGTGGTTTTAATTTGAATTTCCCTAATCGCTAGCGATTCTCAACGTCTTTTCCTGTAGTTATTTGGTTATCACATACTTTCTTATGGAGTGTCTGTTTGTATCTTTTGCCCATTTATTTAACTGGATCCCTCATTTTCTCAAGTGTTGAATGTTGAGCACACTATATATACACAGTCCCCTATCAAATAAGTGAGTTTGCAAAGATTTCTCCCAGTTCGTGGCTTGACTTTTGATTCTCTTATCTTTTGAAGAGCAGATTTTTTAACATTCAAGAAGCCCAATTTATCAATTTGTTCCTTTTTGGATTCTTTTTCTGGTGTCATAGCTAAGAACTCTTTGCCTAATCTGAGATCATAAAACTTTCTCCTATATTTTCTTCTAGTTTTGTGTTTTTCATTTTATGGTTAAGTCTATATACGTTTTGAGGTCATTTTTGCAAATTATGGGCCCAAGTGGCTTTTTTGTTTGTTTATTTGTCTTTTTTTGGTTTTTTGGTTTTTGTTTTATTTTGTTTTTTGCTTGTGGATATTCAGTTTTCCCACTTATTAGAAAGAATATCCTTTCTCTACCAATCTGCCTTTGGGCCTCTTTCAAAAATCAGTTGTTCATATGTAATAGTTTATTCTTATGCTCTGTTCTGTTTATTGACCTATTTGCCTATCTTGCTTGGCTTTCTATCATAATTCTTTGAAATCAGTAGTTGATAGCCACCCATCTTTGTTCTTCTTTTTGAGCTGTTTTGGCTATCCTAGTTCCTTTTCATTTCCATGCAAATTTTAGAATCATATTGTCAATTTTTACAAAGAAAACTTCTGAGTTTTGATTGGGTTTGTTGAATTTATAAATCAGTTGGGGGGATAACTGACAGGTTAAGCAGTATGAGTCTTCTGACTGCTGAATAAACTTTATCTTCACATTGAGTTGTCTTCTTGAACTTCTCCCAAGAATATTTTCTATTTTCCAGGGCACAGGCAGTTAACATCTTTTGGCAAATTTATCTCGAAGCATTTCATATTTTTATCATATTATGAATGAAATTTTTAAAAATTTCTATTTCTGATTGTTGTCAATATGTAAAAGTACAGTTGCATTTTGTAGGTTAACTTTGCAACCTGTAACCTTTCTGAACTCTCTCATTAGTTCTGCTAGCTTTTTGCAAATTCAGTACAATTGCTTCCTTTTCAATTTGAATGACTCTTTCTCTTTCCCTCCCTCCTTCCCCTCTCTCTGTCTCTCTTTAGGTTTCTCTTTCTCTCTCTTGTTTTGTTTTGTTTTTTTCTCTTGCCTGATTTCACTAACTGGAATTTCCAGCACAACATGAGAGCACACATAGCTATCTTATTCACAATCTTAGGGAGAAAACAGTGAGTCCTTTTTAAGAATGGTGTTAGTTGAGTTTTTTGTGGATGCCTCCTCAGAGTGAGGAGCTTCTGTTCCTAATTTGCTGAGAGTTTTTATCAGGAATGGATACTGGATTTTGTCATATGCTTTTCTGCCCTTATTGGAGTGATCATATGGATTTTCTTTTTTAGTTTGTTAATGCAGTGTTTTATACTGATTGATTTTCTCATGTTAAACCAACCCTACATTTGGGGGATACACCGGGAATGTTTGATCATGCTGTGTCATTCTTTTAATATGTGAATAGATTTTAATTTCTAAAATTTTGTTTAGAATTTTTACATCGGTGTTCATGAAGGATTTTGGTCGGGAGTTTTCTTTGTTTGTAATGTATTTGCCTGATTTTAGTATCAAAATAATGTCCCTGTTATGGAATGAGTTAGGAGAGGGGTTTACAAACATCTTTAAGACCCCAGATAGTAAGTGTTTTAGGCTGTGCAGGTGTTTTAGGCTTTGCTGGCCTTAGGGTCTCTGCCACTTCCACGGGGCCGGTGAGAAAGTCACCACAGATAACTCCGAGTGAGCTCTGCAGCTGTTCTCCAACAACACTTTAGGACCCCAATCAGCTGATGGGCTAGATTTACCTACAGGGCTTTGCTGGCCAACCCCTGAGTTAGGAAGCGTGTCTCCTTGAATCTAACACTTATGAAAATTGCAAAGGCGATCATTAAAAGAAGAACAAGTTTGGGAGACTCTTAAAAAAATATTAATCCTAGGGCGCCTGGGTGGCTCAGTGGGTTAAAGCCTCTGCTTTCGGCTCAGGTCATGNGAAGAAGAACAAGTTTGGGAGACTCTTAAAAAAATATTAATCCTGGGGCGCCTGGGTGGCTCAGTGGGTTAAAGCCTCTGCTTTCGGCTCAGGTCATGATCTCAGCGTCCTGGGATCGAGGCCCGCATCGCATCGGGCTCTCTGCTCAGCAGGGAGCCTGCTCCCTCCTCTCTCTGCCTGCCTCTCTGCCTACTTGTAATCTCTCTCTCTCTCTGTGTCAAATAAATAAAATAAAATCTTTAAAAAAAATATTAATCCTATCCTAAGCTATGGTAATAAGGGTGATCGGTATTGGGCTAAAAGTATACCGACGTGTATATAGTCGCCTGATTTATGAGGAACAAATGGGCATGTGCACTGTGCAGAGGGTTGTCTTTTAGTAAATTGTGTTGGGTCGACCATATTTCTGTATGGAAATACCCATATGGAAAAGACTCTTAAGAATCAACAAATAAATGTTAAATGACCCAATAAAAAATACTCAAAGATATGAATAATCTCCTCCACTTAATGACGGTCAAGGTACAAGAAGCATATGAAAAGGTATACAACATCATTACTCAGAAAGGAACCGAAAATTCAAATTAAAACACAAAATATCACTGTACATCTTTCCAGAAGGACAAAAAGCAGCAAGCCTGACAAGATAAAGGCAAAGATAGGAACCAATTAATATCATTTTATATTGCTCACAGGAGACTGAATTGGTTTCTCTAATTTGGAAAAATATTTGTCAGTGTTTATGAAAAGTAAACATATGACTACCTTACAAACTGTCAATTCCACTTCTAAAATTATATGCCTGAAATTAATGAATGCGTAAGTTTACCAAAAGGCATACACGAAAATATTCATAGAGCTTATAATACCCCCCAAAACTAAAAGCAACTGAAAAGCAACCAAAAAAAGATTGTTAGCATTTCCTGAAATTGTCTTGTAAGCATTCTGAAAGTACAAATTAACACTTTAGCCCTAATAAGATGTCACTATAACTTCCAGGTCATCATGAGTCAATCAAATACTTTAACATGTGTATATTATTTTTAATCAAGAAATTTCAGAATTTAAATCTATAAACTTTAGAGCATTAACTTTGTAACATAATTAATGTAAACATAAATTCAAAGATATTATGGTTTGTTAATCCTCAACTTGTTACTATTTTACATCAGGTGGACTTTTTTTATCAAGCATATAGATAAAAATATTTTAAAATGGTATTTGAATCAAATAATACTGAAAAGCCCAACCACAATGTTACACTACTGACCTGTCCTATTATCAGAATGGAATAGGAGGAAACTGGTAAGGATGATTTTTGAGTTTACAAAAGTAGTTTGGAGGGTCTGGCCCTAACTCCTACGTGGAAGAGGCCATTCTGCCTCTTCGTGAGTTGTGTTCATGAGAGCCTGAAGGACCGAGAAGGGGAAGGAACGGGAACAAATGGGGATGCAGCACTAGCTCCCCGGTGGGGGGGTGGGGGGGAAGGGTGGAGAAGGGCACGGAGTTGAGGAAGGCCCTGAACACATCACTTTGTTCCTGGCAGCAGGATTATTGGGATTAAGTGTAAAAGCACCTTTGGTCTCTTCTCTTAGACTATGAGAGCAAGGATAATGTCTTACTCCTTCTTGCTTCCCAGATGCCTGAAACACTTCTTGACAAACAGGCACTTATTCAACAGTAATTGTTTATTGCACCATTATACGCTAATTTAAAAAAAATTGTGTATTTGACAGAGAGAGCGAGTACAAGCAGGGCAGAGGGAGAGGGAGAAGCAGATTCCCACTGGGCAGGGACCCCAATGTGGGACTCGATCCCAGGACTCTATCCCAGGACCCTGGGGCCATGACCTGCACCAAAGGCAGACGCTTAACTAACCGAGCCACCCATGTTCCCTGCACATTATTCACTATTATAGTTATTCGCGATTATCCAGGTGCTTGTAGGTCAGGTGTGGAACTGACTAGATAAGGGAAATGAGACTTAATCCAGGGACAAGTTTTGTGGGAAGAAATGAGTGTCAAGAAGTACTAGACATGTAAAACCAAAATCCTGTGAGGATTTGAATCCAGTGTCTTTCGCTTACTGGGTAAATAGAATGGATTGCAAAGCAACAATCAATTGTCCTAGAAAGTAATTTATTTGATATGCATCATATGAACAACATTTAAGAGCATGCCCATACACTTTTAGAATTTTTAATTGAGAAGTCACATTTTGTTTCCAGTGGAAAACATACCAAGACAAAGCTCTTTGGTACAAAACATCGCAAAGGCCTGAACGGAGGAGGCTGTCAATTAGGGAAAATGAAAGACACAAACTGTTTTTTCATTTCCTATCTTGACATCTATAAAAAGTTGTTCCAAAGAAAAAAACCTGTTCTTTCCCTTCTCCAAGACAAACCACCAAATTCTGAAGTCCACCTGTGTCAGGCGTCAGAACGTGTGCTAGGTTACAGTGTGAGAGCTGCTGCTTTTGAGGAAACGGGAAATGTTCAAAACAGAAGCCATCTCCCCCCAAAGCCCCCCAAAGGGCAAAACCGCAAAACAAGTTTAAAGAAAGAGCTGGAGGGTGGGTAAAGGAAAACACTCCATCAGATCAAAGGAATCAGGAATGAACACGAAAGGACGAGCCCGAAGCCAGAACAGAGCAGGGGGGCCACAAACATGGGAATGGGAATTTATTCCGGGTAACTTACCGACAGGGAGAATCTGCCAGAAAGTGAGACTGGGCAGCTGCATGACTCTCCCCCGAGAAGCCCAGACAGTGTCGGTCCGTGGATTTTATAGAGCAAGGGGCCTTGCAGAAGGGCGCTGTAGTGAGATCAGAGGGGTCGCATGCTTCCCAAAGGCCTTGCCTGCCCCTGACTGACAGCTACCCTTTCATTAGCCCTTGGGAGCCCACCTGTGTGTCAAGAAGGGGGAAGACAATGTTCTTTCTGACAGACTCATGGGAGGCCACAGCCTCCCCGCATCCGGTCCTTGGCAGGCGGTCCTGAAGTGTGTCTGCTAATCTCCAAGGGCTGGGAACACGTAGCCCCCAGAGAGGCCATCCCGGGCACCTGAAGAAGGTGGAGTCAAGAGTGGGGTCCGTACTGTCCGCGCCTGCGCATGCTCAGACTGAGCTCCGAAGTCTCTCTCTTGAGCTGCGGGCCATCGGAAAGGGGCCGCCAGAGGTGGAGAAAGCAGAGCACATCCCAACACGGACGGACAGGCCCCAGATGCCGGGGTCCCCGGGGAGCTGCGCGCTACACCCATTCCCGCCACAGTCCCTGCACCACGCCCGGGTGAAGGAGTGAGTGAACAGAGAGAGAACTGGCCGGAGCGAGTGGGGAAGATCCGGCAAGCCTTTGGGGGTGGGGATGTCTTTCTGGTGGGTGAAGGAACCCCCAGCTGCGTAAGCATGGTCAGTGAGCTGGCGGCTCGCCTGGAGAAGGCAGGGGGAGGGACACCGAGCACAGATGTGGGCGTAACACGTGTCGCTTGCCACCCAGCAGCCACGTGACTTTAGGAAGCCATTTCACACACCCCCACCCCCGCCCGACCCTCAGCTCCATCTCTAGGATGACGATAATACAATTCGATTGTGGGGGGAAAATTGGATTAAATAAAACAGGAGAGTGAGTCCCTTTTTCTGGTTCCCTGACACGCAGCCCTGAATGGGCGGAGGCCATCGATGACCCCGCGCGGGGGTGTCCGTGGCGTTTTGAGGAGCGGCTCGGGCCACACGGTTGCCAGTGCGGGTTTAGAGGAAGGAGGGGAGGTCGAGGCTGGAGACAGGGGTGGCAGTCCTGTGTGCCTTCGTCCCTTAGACCAGATGGCCTCCTCCGTAGTCCGGCCAGTGACAGAGCGATGGAGATTTCAGGAAGCCGGGAGTTGGGAGATAAGTGAAACCGGAGGAAAAAGAGCAGGCAAAGGCCCACATTAACTGTGCCCACGCAGAAGGCCACTGGGTCCCCCCACGGGACGAGCAGGGAAAGGCTGGACAGCGGCGCGCTCGAGCGGAGGTCACCCCGGTGCCTGGTGGAATGGAAGCCAGGGGGCTCTGGGCTGGGGGCGGGGGGTGTCAAATAAATAAAGTCTTTAAAAAAATAAAAATAAAAATAAAAGAAAGGGTTCCAAGCGAGGTAATGAGAAAAGCAATGGGTAGAACCGTGAGAAGAACATCGCCACTGGCCATTTAAAGTGTGTGTGTTGGGTTGGAGGGGAGTTCACGTTTACGTCTTTGTATGAAGAAGTTCCAGGTGGCTACACAGGAAACTAATAAGCGTGGTTCCCTGTTACTGATGGGGGAGCTGGGCGGTCGAGGACTATGTTGGGAGCAGGACTGCTTCTTGTGTTCTTTATGGATGCAGTTAGGAAACCATCGCAAGGGACTGCGTGATAGAAGTTGTACAACACATCCGAGTTTTAGCTGCAATGTCCCAAAGGGCCAGCAGGTGGCGATAGTGCGTGCCGCTCTCCCGCGGGTGCGCGGGAAGGGGGAGCCTGGGCTCGGGGCCCCTCCGTCCGGCCCACCCCTCTTCCAGTGCAGTCAGCTCGGTCGCGGTGATTTCTCTGTGTCTTCATTCTTCTGTGTCACCCTTTGCGGACCAAAGAGAAATAGATTCGTTAACCGGGCCGACTCATTAAAAAACTATTTGGGGGGCAGGGCGGGGTGGAGGGGAAGGGGCTGGGGCCTTGATGAAGCACACCCCGAATCTCGGGAATTACCCGCATCTTGCCCACACCGGTTGGTTGGTTCTCCTGGCTTCACTGGGCGGGAGGGGGACACAAGTTGGTCATTTCAGTGTTGAGTATTGTCACAAACGTCCCAACAGATACAGAGGTAAATAAAACACCGGATTCTCGCAGGGAAGAAACTTAGAAGCGATCATTTGTAACATCATCCACTATCTGGTGCTTGAAACAACAACAACAACAACAAAACCCACAACCCTCAATTGCCTCAAATGCTTTTTAACAATGATTTCATCTGGGCGCCTGGGTGGCTCAGTGGGTTAAAGCCTCTGCTTTCGGGTCATGATCTCAGGGTCCTGGGATCGAGGCCCGTATCGGGCTCCCTGCTCAGCGGGGAGCCTGCTTCCCCTTTTCTCTCTGCCTGCCTCTCTGCCTCCTTGTGATCTTTCTCCCTCTGTGAAATAAATAAATAAAATCTTAAAAAAAAAAAAAAAAAACAATGATTTTATCTGAATTGGGATTCCGTTCGTTGCTACCTGTTTTAATTCGTAACACTCAACCAAATAGTCGAGTTTGCTATTTGGAAAAGGATTGAGAAATGATAATCTGGGTGATGGCAATTCTCATTGTTCATGGATTGTCATCGCTTGTAGACCCTTTCTGTGAAAAGTGCTGGGAGGAAAAAAAAAGTGCTAGAGGAAGTTGTTTTCTAAAAAACAAAAGTAATTTACTGACATTTTCCGTTCATAGTCCATTCACATGAAAGTTAGCATTTTTAAGTTTATAATTGAAACACTTTTCCTCTGAAAACTTTAGTTTTTTTACACAATAAGCAAACAAACGTGTTTTCTGTATCCATAGACAAAATAGAAAAGATTTCTCTTTTATTATTCTGAATTAGGAACCAGAAGGAAAGAGAAAAGAAAAGAAGGTTTGAACCTGAAAATCTGACCTCAGGTGAGGTCAAGGTCAGACTTCAGCGAAAACAGACTTTTCAATCCCTTCTTCATTTTCAATTGACATTCACTAATATTTACTAATATTCACTAATAATAGAACCTAGAAGTCATGATGTGGCAAAATAGCTTAAGAGAAAAGGCCTCCTCTCATGAGGTTTAAGGTAACACTCTTCTTCATGGCTAGTACATTTGTTTCTTTTTTTAAAAGTCCTCCTCTCTAGTTATATTTTCCTATTTTATCTTCCAAAGGCCTTAGTGGTTTTCTACTTACATTTGGGGGTCTTCCCCCAACAACCACCCCATAACCAGTTGCCACTATCAATTTTTTTGAGCAGCCCATCTTTTCCTCACTAACCTGAAATCTCACCTCTCTCTTTTCTGAAGTTTCAACAAAAAATTAGATGTGATCCTTGGCTTCCTGTCTAATTCAGTTGGTAAATGCGTCCATCTCTCCACAGTACCCCATGGTATTACATAACTCTTTTATCACTAAATCATGTTCTCCCTCTCATTGAGAGTTTCCCGAATTTTTTTAATCCCTTTACTCTTCAAATAATGTTAGAATTAACTTCCAAATTCCAAAACAAACATTAGGATTTTGACTGGAAGTACTGTGAATAATTATACCAATTTTAGAAGAACAGACATCTTTATGCTATTTAGTATTTCTTATCCATGAACATATTACATCTTCTAATACCTTTAAATAAAAGTCTGATAGCATTGGATTTCTTCTTAATCCTCCAAGGCAGTTATTATGTGGCTATATATATATTTTTGTTTTGTTTTGTTTTGTTTGTTTTTTTGCTAAAGCCCTGAAACTTTTTTTATTGTCCATCTACTAATAATAGGATTAAGACAGATTTGAGTTTTTTCCCTCTGGTTCTTATATTTTAAGTGAAGACTTCTATGGGCCCAGTAACTGGGCCCATTTTCATTTTTTTTTCCTTAAGATTTTATTTATTTATTTGACAGAGAGATAGAGAGCACAAGTAGGCCGAGGGAGAAGCAGGCCCCGCCGAGCAGGGGGCCTGATGTGGGACTCCATCCCAGGACCCTGGGATCTGAGCCGAAGGCAGAAACTCAACCGACTAAGCCACTCAGGTGCCCTATATTTAAGAATTTTTGAAAAAGTTTGTTGTTGTACAGAAACTTAATTAATATTTATAAATTGAGAAATAATGACCAAAACCCAAAATACACTCCTTTCCACATATTCCTTCTCCATAGTGATGATGATTTGGCCAGTTTGCATGTCTCAGTCATATTTTAAGAGCATGCAAAATCTTTTTATTTATAGAAAATAGCTCGTAAGCCAGAATCTACTGCTCTTCTGGTTCTACTGTGAGGCCATCTACGTATTATGTAACTTGTAGGGTTATGTGGCACCAAGACACCCTAAATAAAATACTAAGGGAGAAGGAAAGAAAAATCAGTTACTAGGTTAAATGGACAAATATGTGAACTATCACAGGAGGAAACATGGGTAGACAGGACAGTTTTTCTCAACTGAGTTATCTAAAATCCATTTCACCAAGTGGCCAATTCTGAAGAATTATTGAAACTTTATCTGTGTATTTATCAATCTTATAATAACTTACATTAGTGTACTTTAACTTGTTTTTGAAGATTTCTGAGACTAAGTTGATTGACTTTCAGTGTGTATTTTTTATGACAGCCTTTTAAAGAACACTCAGACTGTCTCTGTTCCATTGCCTGCCCATCCTCCTAAAAAGAGAAAGTGCAAGAGGGAAGAAGGAAAACAAAATCTCAAAGAAGACTGGGAAACAAAGGACTCCAAAGGCCTAAATCCAAAGGCCTACATCTTTACCACATGTCTCTCAAGCCAGCTAGTGAATCTATTCAAAGTTGCTTTAACTTTACATAAAAAATGAACCATTTTTGGTAAATCAATAGAATTTAATAGAGTCATCTCAGTGTCCACTGGCCAAGGTATTCCTCCTTTGAATACCAAAAACAAAAAACCAAAAATCCAATAAACTCAACGGAGTGTGCCCTGAGAAGCAGGGATGGAAAGTGAAGGTAGTTCCAGCTGGTGATCAAGCCTCTTAGCAGTGGACCCCTCCATTTCGGCCTCTCTGTTCTTTAACCCGTGTGTTTTGGCAATGGCAGAAATTATGGCTACTCTTTGTCACTCTTCAGTACCTGTACATCATCCAGCTCAACAGGACTCCAATAACTTGCCAAACTCCTAGATGCCACTTTCCCTGAGTCTCCCAGTGACTGAAAAGACTGCCACTCATGAAGTCTGCTCTGCACGTTAAGACTAGTGAGTCCGTGATCATCTTTGCATTCCCTTACGTTTTCCCTATAATGTACTAAAATGGATAAAAATAGTGTTGAGAGATAGGAGGTATAAAGTATTCATTAAGTTCTTGATAAGCTTGCTAGCAATGGCCTAAGAGTGAAACACACCAAATCTAGAATGAGCGTCCGTCTCAGTGAAGTCCAGTATCTGCCTCATCAGGACCAAATGGATCCAAGAAGACTTGTCCTAGCATATGGAACACTTGGCAGTGACCGTATCCAGGTCAGCTCTGCCGAGCTAAGTCTATATTGAAGAGCTCCTGTATAACCTCTACCGTGGGCCACCTCACTTACCAGTTGCTTGGGCAGTAAGAAGGGCGCTGAGAAAAGAAAGAGTGACACGCACGTGGTTGGTATTGTCTGCCTGATTACTGAGAGCTTCCTTGGAAGCGCAGACCTCGTGGTTGGCGTTGGCATGGGCCAACGCTATTCTTCATTCATCTCGCTCTTCCCCAAAACTTGTCAACAAACCTCCACTTTTGTCCCCTTCACATCCTTGCCTCGCCAGACAAATCAGCCGCACACAGGAATCAGTTTAGATGGATATCTTAGGTCATTTCTCTTCCCAGCAAAAGTAAACAATGAGATGCAATGCTCCCACTTCTTCCCAGTGGCAGCAATCCCCCTCTCCTCCCTCTTGTCTTTCACGGATGCTCCTGAGTGTACGTTGTTATTATTGTTTCTAATACTGCTGCTATGATTGGTGTCAGCAGTGGTGTTACATCCCATATGTCGAATACTTACCATATGCGAGGCTTTGCTCTAGGCATGTTAAAAATGTTAATCCATCAGAAGCACTACTATATCCCCCTTTTTAAATGAGGAAAACAGCTAGAGAAATTAAAGTAACGTGTAAATGCAAATTTTAAGTGCCATGGCCTAGTTTCAAACCTAGACAGTCTTTTGCAATCGACAATGTGTAGGAAACTCCTCATGTTATTAAAAATACAAAGTACAACTATGTTTCAGAAGTAGAAATAACTGGAGTGTGAGCTGTTTGCTCTAACGGTTATTTTCTTCTTTCAGCACTTGCTCTGGCTGGGCCTGGTATATATTGCTTCCAGATGACAACCAAATGCTGATGTATACATCATAGTTTTGTAGATCTGATGGTGTGCAAGTATGAGTAGGAGCGCAAAACACAGGTTCACTGGGTTTCCCAATGTCAAGCGTATAGTATAGTTTCCACAGTAAATGAGAAGAGATTCATTGACAAAGACTAGAAAAAATATTATGAATGTGCAAAACAAGTTCTTCAGAAATCCTTTTTGTATTATTAAAATTCAAAAATTCCCCTCTACTTTGATGTGCAGAACGCAAATATGCCTTCATGCAATGCAAATTCTAAAGAGAGATGCATAGCCAACATTTGGGAGCAATATCAAGAAAAGAGACACTTCGAAATTAAAGCTTAAGATAAGTCATTCAAATCAATGGATAATTCGTAAATATAGTTATTACTAATTGGAAATTTACCTTGTATTGTCAAAACTTGAAAATAAAATTAACGAAAGTTCTATTACAATGGAATTAAGTTTAACATACCAAAGGTATAACGGAAGAATAGATATCTATCTGGTATCTAGACATAGGGCCACTGATCATTCCATAGACTTTGTCAGTGGGGCTCATTTAACTCCCTGGGGAATGGGTACCTTGATTTCAACAACTGTTGGCAATTAGTTTAAAAAGAAATAAGTGCACAGTAGAAAAATGAAATATAATCATTTGATACAGCTGGAAAAAAGGCTGTATACAAACAGCTAGTTCTAACACAATGTTCTAGACATTCTGGTTTGTGTTTCTGGGAAAGACCTGTCAAACAGTCATAAGTACTTTGAGCAACAAATATCTATTTTGTGATATGAGATTTCACAATGTACTTTTTTTTCAATGACATACCGTGTTAGTTTAGCTTTGAACCAATTCTTCTGAAGCTGAGTAGCAATGGGTTAAAGTGATAAGTTTTTCAAGGAAAGGGTAAAAACCTTGCCTTATTTACAAGGGGACTCCATCAAGGTGCAGATTACCCCAAAGATGAAATTTGATTTATTTACCTGATTTGTCTACAGCTTAGGCCATTTAATTTTCTGCATAATGGGAGAATTGGCTGGGATCTTTTCAACTTTGTAGTTTTCGTAAACTTAGTCTTTACAGATCTTCATCTGGGAATGGACTATTGCCCATGACTCAATCCCTTCTGTCTCAATCCCTCTCCTTTTCTTTTTATTCTGATTTCTATATCTTATAAGACAAACAAAAGAAGTAGTTAGCTTGGAAATCATCATCTGACTATCTGGATTAATGGAGGGGGTCAAGGGGCTTATGTGACACGTGACAGAAGTGACAAAAATTATTTATGTTCTGTTTATTTACAGATACTCAGTTATTATTAGTGTGGGATGGAGATGAAGGAAAGAACTTTCTTTTCTCTTCTTTCTTTGTTTTTCCAGTTATGACTATGTGGACATTGACTATGTGGAAACACATAGCAAACCAGTTAGTAGAAATTCAAACAGATATATCGAGGAAGTATATGGAGGCAGTTCCCAAATGCTGGACAAACTGTTGGAGGAAGCTCAAAAACGGAAGGAAATTCCAGAGAGCAGGCCAGATTGAAGCAGGCATTGAAACACGAGTAGGATTTGAGGCAACAAAGGAGAAGTATATATTTGACACTGGATAACAAATTATTGTTCTAGGCATTGTCACTGTATTAAATTTAGATCTGTTTTGGGGTGCCTGCGTGCTCACTGGGTTAAAGCCTCTGATTGGGCTCAGGTCATGATCTGCCTTGGGCGCATGTCATGATCTCAGGGTCCTGGGGTGGAGCCCCACACCAGGCTCTCTGCTCAGCGGGGAGCCAGCTTTCTCCTCTCCCTCTGCCTGCCTCTCTGTCTACTTGTGATCTGTCAAATAAATAATAAATAAAAATCTTTAAAAAAAATTTTAGATCTGTTTTAGATAAACTAGATAATATATTTAAATTAAATGCATTTAAAATTACCCAACTCCCAAACCAGTCATAGTGGAAGCTTCCAAATGCTTTATAGATTGTGATTTTGAAGCGAAGAGACACAGAATATTGAATAGTTATAATCCAGAGACATAGAATTGTTGGGTGACTGGTTCTTATTTACGACAACCTGACCCGGAGTTTGTTCCTCACTGGTTCCAGGCAATGTCAAACACTGGATTTAAAATAGCAACAAAAGGAACTTTAAAATAGATACTGATTTTTGTTTCAGGGGACTCTAGGATAAACGCCAACAAGCTTCTTTGCCTTCATTGGACCTCCCCCCGCCCCATAGTCCCGTCTTGTCTTGTATTTTCCAGCATGTGGATATATGGCAAAGGGGAAGCGGCAGCCTAAGTATATAAATAAAACATGGGTACTTCTCGGCCTGAAAGTGACATTCTCCACATTCCTTTTCTCTCCGACGAAAATTCCTAGAGGAAAATTATAAACGCCATTCCCACTAGGATAGAACGCTCGAGGCGTGAATGAAAAGCAGCCCAGATCCGGGCTGCTGAGAGCCGGGCGGGAGCGGCGGCGGGTCTCCGCGCAGCCAATCCAGGCGCCGAGACGACGGGCGGCAAATTCAAATTGCCCGCGCCGGCCCGCGCCCCACTCCACTCCGGAAGGACTAGTGGGAGTATTTGAATTCGCTTCGAGTTTAGCCTGCTCCGCCATCATCACTTCAACCTAACGGGCTATCAGAACCAACAACAAAGCTCTTGGAAACCTAAACGACAGTGAAAAACTTGTTACTTCGCACAAGGGAATTCGAGAGCTTTGACAGGACCTCGCAATGTTTCTTGCCGTTTAGTTCCTGCGACAGGAAAAGTCTGACATTGTTCAGTGATGGCTGTACCTCGCAGACCAATTACTGTGAAGCTCCAGGAGCCCAGCACCAAAGAGCAACAGGCAGCAGCTCTCTTTGAGAACGTGGGTGGCTCTTAAAAGAGCCGTTAGTTTCCAACTTGCAGTCAAGTCGCTGTTTACTTGGCGCTGGTGTACTTGGTGACGGCCTTGGTGCCCTCGGACACGGCGTGCTTGGCCAGCTCCCCGGGCAGCAGCAGGCGCACGGCCGTCTGGATCTCCCGCGACGTGATGGTCGAGCGCTTGTTGTAATGCGCCAGGCGGGACGCCTCGCCCGCGATGCGCTCGAAGATGTCGTTGACGAACGAGTTCATGATGCCCATGGCCTTGGACGAGATGCCCGTGTCGGGGTGCACCTGCTTCAGCACCTTGTACACGTACACCGAGTAGCTCTCCTTGCGGCTGCGCTTGCGCTTCTTGCCGTCCTTCTTCTGCGCCTTGGTCACCGCCTTCTTGGAGCCCTTCTTCGGGGCCGGCGCCGACTTGGTTGGCTCAGGCATAACTGGGAAAACACCAGCAACGCTCAAAGAAGAGATAAAAAAAAACTAAAAAAGAATGTGAGCGCGGGGCAACTCGTCCCCTATATATAGAAGCCTTTATGCAAATAAGGTGTAAGTTGCAGTGCTGTGTCTGATTGGCGGCTATTGAGTCCAACGTCAGAAGTTAGTTCTGCCCAATCAGAACGCCAGGATCTCAACATTGCATTTCCATTGGTTAAGATGAAGCTTCAGTCTCAACCAATGAAAAGCCTTTCTCGCGCTCGGCAGGGCTTATAAAGAGAGCTCAGCGAGCATTTTGGGTTCGGGGTCTCTTTTCTACTCTTCTTGAGTTCGCCATGTCCGGGCGCGGCAAGCAGGGCGGCAAGGCGCGCGCCAAGGCCAAGACGCGCTCGTCGCGGGCCGGCCTGCAGTTCCCGGTGGGCCGCGTGCACCGCCTGCTGCGCAAGGGCAACTACTCGGAGCGGGTGGGCGCCGGCGCGCCCGTGTACCTGGCGGCCGTGCTGGAGTACCTGACGGCCGAGATCCTGGAGCTGGCGGGCAACGCGGCCCGCGACAACAAGAAGACGCGCATCATCCCGCGCCACCTGCAGCTGGCCATCCGCAACGACGAGGAGCTCAACAAGCTGCTGGGCCGCGTCACCATCGCGCAGGGCGGCGTCCTGCCCAACATCCAGGCCGTGCTGCTGCCCAAGAAGACCGAGAGCCACCACAAAACCAAGGGGAAGTAGATATGTGACCGACTGTGCAGCTTGAATCTCCTATTCAAACCAAAAGGCTCTTTTAAGAGCCACTTAAATTTTCTGGAAAAGAACTTTTAACACTTGTTTTATATTAAGCGGGGGGGAAAGGTGAGAATAGAAACCCTTTGCGTGTCTCGTGTAATCGTTTTTTCAGTGCACCTACATAGGCTAGCTTTTGTCAGGGAAAATTTGCGCAAAATCTTACCTTGCTGAGTTTAGCAACGCCTCAAGCAGGCGGCCACCGGCGGCGTCAAGAAGCCGCACCGCTACCGGCCCGGCACGGTGGCCCTGCGCGAGATCCGGCGCTACCAGAAGTCCACCGAGCTGCTGATCCGCAAGCTGCCGTTCCAGCGGCTGGTGCGCGAGATCGCGCAGGACTTCAAGACCGACCTGCGCTTCCAGAGCTCGGCCGTCATGGCGCTGCAGGAGGCGTGCGAGGCCTACCTGGTGGGGCTCTTCGAGGACACCAACCTGTGCGCCATCCACGCCAAGCGCGTCACCATGTCCAAGGACACCCGGGTCCCCTACGGGTTAATTGAGGGCCTGGTTACAGGGTAGCATCCCCCGCCCGAAGGCTGTCAAGAGTCACACCCGTGTTTCCTAACAGTTCCTAGGCTTTGAGGCACTGCCCCCCACCCCCCTCAATGCCGCCAAATGAATAAAATACTGGGATTACATTGCTGGGTAGGACACCATTCTAGAGCCCGGGAAAAGTTTCTCACATTTGGGATGAGTCTCAGATCGTCAGGGCTGTTGGCCTTAGGGTAATTTCTGTCACACCTTAACATTTAAGGAACGTCTCCTGTAGCTAGTGCTATTGAAATGGAAAGTGTTGCTGATCACACAGGCTAGTAGGCCTTACACACACACTCCTTTAACTGATGTCATCTCAAAAAGGAAAAGTTCTTTAGTGTTTTTGTCTTGAATGTCAGACACCTTTGGCTGTCCAGTGACATTTATGGAAATCCTCAATAATATTCGAAGTGCATAAAATGCAAACATTGCAAAAAATTATCCCATTAGTTATTAATGTATTTCTACTAATAAATTTTATAGGACTGACATGTGCCTAAATAGTGGACACATTACATAATACAATCTTGATGATCCTAACAACCGCCATCAGTAATTAGATGAGTAAATAACAGTTCAAAGTAATTTGGCAACCGTTAGGAGAAATGAGATTATCTGTGATTTCCATTGAGTGACAAACTCGCAAGTTCTGAGGTTTGTGGCCTAAATTCATTGTAAAGAGCAGTCAGAGGTAAATTATATTTTTCCCCATCCCGACTCATGCGGTTTCTCCTCACTATCACCCACCCCCGCAACCATGCACTGCCGATTTTTATCCTTGGAAGTACTGTGGCCTATACGGACTCCAGATTAAAAACCCTTGTTCTAAAATGTGATTGACCTACCCATGACTTTTTTCAACCTATTTCCCTGAAAGTGCCCCTTCCTTGCTGGGATTTCTTTAATATCTAAAGTTGGTTGATTAATATGTCATATAAATATTCGTACCCTCGTTCCTATTTCTTAAAACATAACTACTTTTTTTTTAAGGTAAACTACTTCTAACCCTAGTATAACTATGACTTCTTGGAATAAAAATAAACACTGACAACAGTATCTGACAGTAATAGGCATTCAGACATATCCCCCATAGTAAAATATTTGACTTTTTGAAGGTCTTTTTTGGAAGCCGTGTGACCCAAATGATTTTACTCATTATTCAGTTGTTCTGTCCTTAAATATGTCTTTCAATTATAGGGAGAGAAAAAGTGACTTTTCCTCTACTCTTCTGTTTGGCTGAGATCCCTGTAATAAAAGAGTTTTCCCAGGAGAAAAACACAGAGACATTTACTAACATTGTTAAACAACAAAAATTCAACTGAGTAAATTTAAAGGTCAAATTAGCTTTGTTCAATGATTCCCGGATCACGCAGCATTCCACGCAGCAATAGAAAGGAATTCTGGGGAGCTATAGAAAAGAAAAGGCTTTTAAAGATGGAAAGGCGGCAGAAAAAGGAAACTATTCGCAGCTAAGAATGCATTGTTTCAAGCAAGGTCATCCTCCTAAAGGAATTGGGCAGGCCCACTGGGTGGATTATCTCACTAGCAGACTAGATTAATTGCATTTGGGTAAGGGTTACTTCCTGAGGGTAGGGGTGGGAGTCGGGAGTGAGATTGAGACTAGATAAAGTTATTAAATCTTGGTTTGCTGATGTGGGGTTTACACAAGTGACTCCATTTGGGGCCTGCTGTCTCCTTTCTAACGTGTACCTCATGTACATATGGGAGCCACACTGCAGACAACGGGGAAGCCCCGAGGTGCATTAAAAATACCGTTCAAGGGGCGCCTGGGTGGCTCGGTCGTTAAACGTCCGCCTTCAACTCATGTAGGGATCCCAGAGTCCTGGGATCGAGCCCCGCATCAGGCTCCCGCTCGCCGGGAAGCGTTCTTAAAAAAAAAAAAAAACCGTTCAAGGGCAAACAGCACAGTGTACGTGGGGTACAAGCAGGAAAGCTTACTGAAGCAAAATCTCGAGATGTGAGAGTATGGTGAGCTCAAGAGAGAGCTGTGTGAGCCAGGGGTTGGGTTTCTATCTTTGATGGACAGTTGTTAACTCGGGCGGGAATATTCATCACTTAGGACCGGAAGCAGGGCTTCCTCACTCTCTCAGGGGTTTCCAGTCGTGGCGCCGCCATCTTGGGCCCGTCGGGCGGGATCCGGCGTCTCGCGGCTGCTGCCGGGCCGGGCCTCTGACCTTCCCCACAGCCGGCCGTGCCCTCCTCCTGGCTGGCCTCCGGGCGTCCGTTAGAGCCTAAACTAACTGCCTACCCTGACACTGGGATTAACCTTTGTCCTTCCCGGTAGAGAGGGAAGGAGGGACGGCTTTGTAAATCTACTTCCTGCTTTTAGGGAAATAAGCGGGAAGACAAAGCTATACTTCTGTCTGCTTCATCTCAAAGGCCTTCAGCTCAAACTCACCCTTATGTCAGAGTGGAATATTTTGGGGCGGCCGACTCTGCCACCTTTCAATACCTAATGCTAATATGTGTATTTGTTAGCACAGTACTAGGTCTGTATTAATAAAAATCTGAAATTTGCAGTATATTTCTAAATGATACACAGAGAATATTTCTAAACAAAAGTTTTAAGGAAAGGAAAGCTGTCTCTTTAATACTTTTAAGGCTTTTCCTTCCCCATTTTAAATCTAATGTTCCGGGTTAATATAATTGAGCACTTTTTTTTAATATTTCTAGATATTCATATATCCATTACAGACGATTTCAGTGATCTACTCATTTCAAGTTCCATAGGCTTGATGAGGATTTTTTATAACAGTGCCGAGAAACAATAAGAAAATCAAGTGGGCGTAGTAGGGAGATTAGGGGGAAAGGGGACAGAGGAAAGAGGAGGGAAGGATGATTATCTGTCCTTCCTTTAGCCTGATGGCCCGCGCTTGCCTTGGCTGTATTCTGCTGCTTCCCCCTTATGTTCCCTAATCAATTTATTTGTGGGCTGCAAATCAAAGGGGAATAGGAGGCCTGGATTTCTCATGTGTAATAACGCCTGAAAGCAAACCGGAAGACACTGACCACAATGACCGTTTTTTAGAAATAATACGCAAAAGAAACACTGAAAACCTTTATCATTGGAAGGGAGTGCATGTGTGAGTTCATTCCCTGGGGAGTCACAGAGACGCTGTCACTTTCCTCCTGGAGTGCATCACTTTCCTGCTGAATTTCTATCTGATAAAGGATAAGAAGACCCAATTCTCCATCGAAAATTTGATTAAGGGGCACCCAGGTGGCTCAATCTGTTAAGTGGCTGTCTTGGCTCATGGTGCTGGGATGGAGCCCAACATCGGGCTCCTTGCTCACTGGAGAGCCTGCTTCTCCCTCTCCCACTCCCCCTGCTTGTGTTCCCTCTCTCGCTGTGTCTCTGTGTCAAATAAATAAATCTTTTTTAAAAAATAGCTTTGTATTTTCCAAAATAATATGCTGTAAATTAAATAACTATTACAAAATAATATACTTTGTATTATACAAAATAATTTTAAAAATACTTTGTTTTTTTACAAAATAATATAAACTGTAGGTTTATAGATAAATAAATGCCTTTGGCTATCAATTTCAGAAGCTATAAAGAGCGTGACTAACTTTTCAGATGTCCATCCATTGCTACCTTTTATCATGACTAGTGGATATGCAAATATCCATGAAATCAGATGAAGAGGGAGGCTACTTGCTGGTGAGAATTTTATTGATTTTTAATGTGCAGAAAGTAGGGTCTGTGAAAGGTATTTCAATGAATTAATGTTGGGGAAATATAAGGAAGAAAAGAAAACAATTTTATTGGTCAATAAGCATAGAGCCAGAATATTAGGCTCATCACTGTCAATCTTCTAAAGAGATGGCAAAGACAGAAAGAAATCTCACTTTTTTAGAGCTAAGTGGATACAACCCTTTACATTAGGTGGGATTTGCAATGTAGACTCAGATAACAGCTGAAGTTAAATTTCCCTTTCAAGAAACTGGCAAATAGAGTAATGTTTTCCTTGATGATTACATTTCAAAATAAAGGACTCAAAGATCCTTGAGGGAAGTTCCTGAGTTAAGAGGCTGGCCAAAGACTTATTGAGCTGTCAGAAGGATTTACATACATTTGGAAAGGACAGAGAAAGAAATTCTGAAAGAGAAAAAGGTAAATAGAGGGACCCTCAGGGGTCTCTTATCTTCTATTTGTATTTAAACTAACCTGTGCTATCCTCTCCCCTCCCTCCATTAAAATATACTGAATTCGCCTCCCACTGTCTGAATCTGTTTTGTTTCTTCAAGTGTTTGGCAAGTTTTCTTTTACTGCAACATAAAATAGACTGATCAACAGAACAGTGAAAATTCAAGAAATACTTTTAAGTGAAATATTCTATATATGAACAATTTCCTCAAATCAGTGGAGAAATATATATATGTTATACTGATTAACAAGCTGGCTAGCTTTTTAAAAATTAATGCTCTATACAAGAAACTAAGTCCGGACTATTATCGTTAATTTTTTTAAATAGTTCTATTCATTATGAGTAAGATATAAAAGGAACTGCTGTTGAAAATGAAAATTAGTACTCCTTTGGCAGTGGAAGAGAATTTAGCCATATACCTGGAAGATTTTTAAGTTCCCTATTAGCGCATCTTGTTCCACTTCTAGGAAGTTCGTGTTTGGAGCATCTCACCCTCCCGCCCATAAACAAGGAGAAAAACTTTACAAAATGGTATAGTTTTATGCAAATACTGTTAGAAAAAGAAAATGCATGCATATATGTGCAGATAAAACCAGCAAATTTTATTCTTTTTCAAACGTATCCTCTACTGTGTTAAAATTGTGCTGTTTCATGAGGATGGGACACGAGAAAAGAAGAAACAGAGCCTTAGGTCTTGAGGCCACACTCGGAGAACAAAAGGGAGCGCCCTGGCAGCAGGCTGTTCCTTTCCCCAGATCCCCTCCTCCAACCCAGAGGGACTTCCCGCCACAGCTCTTCCGGTTTTCACTCCGGTCCGCAGAGGTTACCTATAAAAAGGGGCTGCGCGCCCAGACTGCACTTTTGGGTTCTGAGACTACCTGAGATGTCTGGTCGCGGCAAGGGCGGCAAGGGCCTGGGCAAGGGGGGCGCCAAGCGGCACCGCAAGGTGCTGCGCGACAACATCCAGGGCATCACCAAGCCCGCCATCCGGCGGCTGGCCCGGCGCGGCGGCGTCAAGCGCATCTCCGGCCTCATCTACGAGGAGACCCGCGGGGTGCTCAAGGTGTTCCTGGAGAACGTGATCCGGGACGCCGTCACCTACACGGAGCACGCCAAGCGCAAGACGGTCACGGCCATGGACGTGGTCTACGCGCTCAAGCGCCAGGGCCGCACCCTCTACGGCTTCGGGGGCTAAGAACCACAAAGTACCTTGGGTTCTTGTTATTTACCCAAAAAGGCCCTTTTTAGGGCCGCCAAGTTTTCCGTGGAAGAGCTTTAGTGCTTGTCTGCAAACGGGTCGTCTCGGTGGACCGTTGTGTAAGTTCTAATACAGTTTAGGAGGCTGGCTAGTTATTAATACTGTTCAAGTGACCAGGCCGGGGTTCTCTGACTCCCGTACCAGAGCTTCTGCTGACCAGCCGTTTCTCGCTGCGAGATGGGAATCTCATGGAATCTGGTAAATTCTGGATCATTAATCAAAAGTTTTAACAATCTGGAAGTTTTAGATCTAAAGGACCAGGCCCAGCACTAACCTGTTCACTTTAAATTTACTTTTTGATGTGAAGGTGAAGGGTAGATGCAAAGGAATAAGATCCACTCACCCGGAACCTTGAAAAAAGGTCGGTGTTTCGTTAAAGGGAGTTGCACAGAGCTCAAGGAGGGGGTCTTGGAAAGTGTATCTCTACAACACTGTAGAACGCAGATAAAACACATCTATCTCTCTGCGGGAAATTTAAGTTGTATTTCCCATTAAAATCGCACTGCTGTGGCCATTGTACACAGCCGCACTCTGGTTGCAAGTCTAGGAGTGGCGTTGCTTGATAATGGGGTCTGTGCATATTCAAAATGAAATGAGGGACTTACTTTCCGGGTTATTTTTGGTTTTTTGGTTTGGTTTTTGGTTATTTTTTGCTCTCCTATCCCACAAGTACTCAAAGAGTTCCTGTTACTCCCCATCTTAAAGATTTCACTAATGCAGACTTAATTTTTTGCCAGGTAGCATTTGCTAAAATAAATCTCATGTATTAAAATTGCATTTCTCTGATTATAATAAAGTTGCTTAGTTTCTTGAAAGTTTTTTTTAGCTATTTTGGAGTCACATCTAATAATGTTGGGTTTATAGTTTTTGCAATTGCTGCATTTTCATACAAGGATTACTTCCCTCTCCCTTAATGCCCCAAAGAACCGCAGGCATAAGTAGACCAAAAAATTGAAACTGCTTATTTCATTATTTGGCTTGGAGATTAAGGCTTTTCTGAATTTACTGGTAACAGACTTACTTCCTATTCTCTTAATAAACAATGATTGATTAACCAGAAGCCTAAAATTTGCAAGGCATTAAAGAAGTCAAAGGTAGAGTGAAAGAGAAGAAACCATGCCTATAATAGTTTATTCAAATCTGTGCTAAATGCTTTCCGTGGATTCTCATGTAATAAACTTCTGAGATAGGTTTTATTGTCATTTTAAATTGGCGAAGTATGCGCACTGACAGCCAAGTCAACAAAGTCACAAATGTTATGTTCTATAATCCAAACCTGTAATATTTTTGACCACTCTCTGGGGAGCTAGAAAATCCGTCACAGAGAGTGAGTTGCTGGTCCTGGTCCTTCCTATGGTGAACTGAGGGGAATGTCCAGACAGGTACAAGATGTGCCTCTGACCATCCCAATCTGATCCACTTATTCCAGTGTCTTCTATAGTAGGTCTCATTGTGGGCCTCAAAAAGTCACTTATTCTCTCTCTATTCACACAGATTTCATGTTGTCTCTGGAGAGCACAGAATTTAGCAGCTGAAATCACAAAGTTCAGATCAATGTTCTTATACAAATACGCAAACAGTTGCTCAGACTTTAATTTGCTCAAATTATCAGAGGCACACGATTCCACTGGTTACTTAGGTGCCCTTGTTTGTCCTATTATCTCTCCAGGCATATGTATGACAAACTAGTAAGCTAGCTGCGTATCTTCTTTGTGAGCTCCAGTATTCCCTTTCTTTAGTCGGGAGCAAAGTTATTTACCTTTGCCTTGCAGACTTCTCCCGCTCCCCCCACCCCCGAAGACCGGTCCCGTCCCAGGCGGAGCGGCCAACTTTTCAAAGCTAGAGTATTGCTCTGCCAATGTAAAGCCCCTCCAGCCCCACGGAACCGCCTGGGACAGGAGATGGCGGCTGGGCGACAAGGCGGACTTCGGGAAACCATTGGGGGATAAGTTTACAGTTAGATACACGCAGATTAGAGCTGCAACGGAGAAAGGCCACCAGACCCAAGCTATTAGGATTTAAACAGGAAGCCACTCTCGCTCACAACGGAAGGATTCATTTTAGCGCCGGAGGCAGGAATCCTTGTGCTCACACAGCCCACCCACACTTGCGTCAACGTCCGGGAGGGACCCTGTTTACAACATAGTTGCAGCCGACAACGCACGGTACATCCGGCTCCTCTGGCCAAAGGCAGTTACGAGAACGGAGCGCATTACTCAGTGCAATGGAATCTTCTAACCGCCTCGGGTAGCTGCCTGCGCTGAAGCCGAGATCCGACCTCGTATTTGCAGCTCTGTTACCGACAGCTTAGTGGCTCTGAAAAGAGCCTTTGAGTTAAATTTAAGCATGCTTACTTGGCAAATTTACTTGGCGCTGGTGTACTTGGTGACGGCCTTGGTGCCCTCGGACACGGCGTGCTTGGCCAGCTCCCCGGGCAGCAGCAGGCGCACGGCCGTCTGGATCTCCCGCGACGTGATGGTCGAGCGCTTGTTGTAATGCGCCAGGCGGGACGCCTCGCCCGCGATGCGCTCGAAGATGTCGTTGACGAACGAGTTCATGATGCCCATGGCCTTGGACGAGATGCCCGTGTCGGGGTGCACCTGCTTCAGCACCTTGTACACGTACACCGAGTAGCTCTCCTTGCGGCTGCGCTTGCGCTTCTTGCCGTCCTTCTTCTGCGCCTTGGTCACCGCCTTCTTGGAGCCCTTCTTCGGGGCCGGCGCCGACTTGGTTGGCTCAGGCATAACTGGGAAAACACCAGCAACGCTCAAAGAAGAGATAAAAAAAAACTAAAAAAGAATGTGAGCGCGGGGCAACTCGTCCCCTATATATAGAAGCCTTTATGCAAATAAGGTGTAAGTTGCAGTGCTGTGTCTGATTGGCGGCTATTGAGTCCAACGTCAGAAGTTAGTTCTGCCCAATCAGAACGCCAGGATCTCAACATTGCATTTCCATTGGTTAAGATGAAGCTTCAGTCTCAACCAATGAAAAGCCTTTCTCGCGCTCGGCAGGGCTTATAAAGAGAGCTCAGCGAGCATTTTGGGTTCGGGGTCTCTTTTCTACTCTTCTTGAGTTCGCCATGTCCGGGCGCGGGAAGCAAGGCGGCAAGGCGCGCGCCAAGGCCAAGACGCGCTCGTCGCGGGCCGGCCTGCAGTTCCCGGTGGGCCGCGTGCACCGCCTGCTGCGCAAGGGCAACTACTCGGAGCGGGTGGGCGCCGGCGCGCCCGTGTACCTGGCGGCCGTGCTGGAGTACCTGACGGCCGAGATCCTGGAGCTGGCGGGCAACGCGGCCCGCGACAACAAGAAGACGCGCATCATCCCGCGCCACCTGCAGCTGGCCATCCGCAACGACGAGGAGCTCAACAAGCTGCTGGGCCGCGTCACCATCGCGCAGGGCGGCGTCCTGCCCAACATCCAGGCCGTGCTGCTGCCCAAGAAGACCGAGAGCCACCACAAGACGAAGTAAGAAGAAACAAGGTTACGGACGTTGCAAAACAAAGGCTCTTTTCAGAGCCACTTAATTGGTTCAAAGAAAAAGCTGGTACACGTGTTCTGCGCTGTAATCTTGTGGGAGTCAATGTCAAGTGTTTGGGAGAAGTAACTGGACTGGTAATCCTAGACACAGACCAACTTTGGAGGTCGGTAGGGCTGAAGCCTACGGGTTCAGGTAAAGCTTGCTTAAAAGTGGCAGATGGAACGAAGCAGGCAAATCACTGAACCCATTTTGATGACGGCTCTATTACTGCTTTTCAGGGGCCAAAAGTAAAAATGCAGTGTCTACTGTCCCAGGACAAGTTTAGCAGTTTGAATACACTAGAAGAGTCTAGAAAGGACACCCTGACTGCAGTCTAAATATAATTTTAACAGATGATGGAATTGTTAGTGGTCATTGCCATTTTCTTTAGAATTTCATTCTGAAGTTTGGTTTATTGACTAAAGATAACAACATACTGAATCCCACATTGGTAGGTCCTTAGTCATATTTCCTTGGAGCACATGTATTCACTTAATTGACTCAGTAGCTCAAGATACAGCAGTGGAAGCAACCTAGACTATCTGCCTCCGTGGACTAGGCAGGAGAGATATAAAACAGTAGTTTAGGTGATAAATACTCTGAAGAAAAGAGAAACGAGCATAATGGGGACTCCTAAAGGGTAATGAGATAATTTCTTTAGGGTAACGAGATAATTTCTCTAGAGATACCTGATCAGAGACCTACATAAATCAAAAGAAGAGATGAGCTGGGCAGATATTGGAGGAGAATTCCAAGCAGAGGGAATTGAAAATGCAAAGGCCTTAAGACACAAAACGTGTGGCCTTTGCTGGGAACAGCCAGCAGGCCCTTAAGGCTATGACAGAAAAGCAGGAGGTGGGGGCACAATATAGGACTTTGTAGGGTGTCTAAATTAATGTGTTTGAGTAATCAGAAGCAACAGCACTCCTGATCTGAGATAATAAACTTGATAATACAAATCAGCTAGATGTAAAAATCTATGGACTCCAACCCACTTAAAAAAACTATAAAAGTAATATTAACTTTATTATGTGGTTCACAAAAATTTAGGAGCACACAGTTTATAATTCAATACACACAGATTTATTTGCTACTGAATGGAAGGAAAAACATTTCCTCTGTCCAAGTTTCTTCTAGCAGGACTAAGAATGAAATTGACATGAACAGATTAACAGGAGAAAATAATTTTTATTATGTGCGTGGGGAGGCCCAGTAATGAAATTGAGACCTGAAAGAATGATCAAAGCAGGCAATTTTTTTTACATTTTAGACAAAGAGATGAAAAAATTGTGAGGATTTGACAGAATAGAGAAAACAGATGTTTGAGAGCCTGAATTATTTAGGAATTCTAAGTGAAAGTTGGGTTGAGGTAGTAGATTAGTAAAGAAATAACAAAGTTTGCTTCTACTGCCTTCTTCGCGCTGAATTTCCTATCTCTGGTGATAAGGATGTCTTTACATCTTAGCCCTGGGAGGGTGCCTTGAAAAGGGGAAATTCGTTTCCTGTTTTCAGAGGGACAGAGGACAGTGTGAGGTCCTTGCACCTGCTGTTTCCTGGGTAGCTTCCATTGAAGATAATCACTGCCATTGCAGTACACTTTGGTTCAGCCTGCCCTGGACCCTGCATTACTCCTGGTCTTTGTGTGCAGAAGCCCTATTGAGTAAAGGAAGAATAGAATGCACGAAAAAGATTATGTTGACATAGCCACGCAGGTCACGTTCTCTGGGAGCAGATGACGAGAGGGAGTTTGGGGTGCAAAATGTGATTAGGGACCAACAACTGTGAACGGAGAAAGAGGAACAAGGATGGGACAGAGGAGGATGTCAGACTGCTACAAGGCAGACAGACACGGGAGCTCTGACGCCTGGGTTGCCCGCCAGCGATGCCCGCGCTGGACCCAAATTCCCCTGGACCAGCCTATAGCCCCACTTTGCTCGGTCCCGACTGTGGGCTGCTCTGGACAAAGGTGTGACCTTGAGTGGGGCAAAGCCCAAGAGAGCTCAGCGGCTGCCCAGCTCCGGACCACACTCACTCTGCAGCTGGGCAGCCAGTCTTTCTGGGGTGGGGGGACCCTTTGGGCACCACATTTTTATGTCTCTGACATACATTAACATGAATATAAATATCAGTGTTATGTCAATGATGGTATTTGAAAAACTTACTTTTTTGCAAATATAGCTAGTATTAACTACTTTCATCAGGGAATTCAAAGGGGATGTGTTTTCTTTTTAGAGAAATGAGAAAATCTACAGACTTCCTGAAATTTTTCGGTAACGTATACTCCTGGAAGAGTCTTAGATGCTTCCATCCTTGCAAATGGAAGGTGACAAAAAGAATTATAAGGACTACAAGAGGACCTTCCTCTGGCTGCTCTCCTTTCTCCAGATCCAGCAAATCACTTCACATATCCGCTACTGGGAAAGAATCCAGGTTTGCACCATTAGGTGAAAGCTTTGAAATGAATAGTTGAGGCCCAAACGGGAGGAGAGTGAGCCATTAAAGAGAGGTTTAAAGGGTAGAATCCCCGTGATGAGNAAAAAAAAAGAATTATAAGGACTACAAGAGGACCTTCCTCTGGCTGCTCTCCTTTCTCCAGATCCAGCAAATCACTTCACATATCCGCTACTGGGAAAGAATCCAGGTTTGCACCATTAGGTGAAAGCTTTGAAATGAATAGTTGAGGCCCAAACGGGAGGAGAGTGAGCCATTAAAGAGAGGTTTAAAGGGTAGAATCCCCGTGATGAGATTTGAGATTCGGGCTCTTATAGGAAGAGGAAGAGACCAGAACACACACACACACACACAGCACACAAACAAATCACGTGAGGATACAGGGAGACAGCGACCCCCTACAAGCCAGGAAACAGGTCCTGAGCAGACACTGAATCTGCCCGCACCTTGATCTTGTACTTCCTAGACTCCCGAATGGTGAGAAACAACGAGGTCGCTGGGTGAACTGGGGAGATCCTGGGCCCTAGGTTCCCCACCCAGCCAGACCCAAAGGAGTCCACGAAGGTTCTCTTGGTCTTGTCCTGAAAAGGAATTTAAGGACAGACATGTACACAGGGGACACGAGCGAGAGGCAGGAAAGTTTATTAAAGCAAAAAGTAACACTATCAAGATATGAGAGCAGGCGGCTCAAAAGGGAAAGACGTGTGCCCAGGGATTGGGTTTCTGTCTTTTTCGGACAGTTGTTAATGAGGGTGTGGAATGTTCATTACTTGGGGCGGGAAGCAGAGTTTCCTCACTTGCTCAGGGGTTTCTGGTCATGGTGCAGCCATCGTGGGCCTGTCTGGTGGGATCCGGCAGCTCTCGGCTGCTGCCAGGCTGGGCCTCCGACCTTCCGCACAGCCGGCCGTGGCCTCTTCCTTGCTGGCCTCCGGGCATCCCCTTAGAGCCTCACTATCTACTCTAACATACGTTATTTAAGCCATTTGTCATACCCTCTCCAACTGAGTAAGACAAGAAAGTACAGTGTTATTTCTTCAATCAGATTCTCTATTTGTAAGAGATAAATCTGTGATTCAGGATATTATCTCTGGTCTTATATACTTTGGTTTAAAGTGTGCAAAACTTGGGTGAGAATGTTCAAAAGAAGATGTTGGAAGATTTTAGCAGGAGTATCACTATCAGATTTGCATTAACAAATACCAAATGAGAAAGAATAAAACTAGATTTAAGTATTCGAGTAATGTTTATAGTAACAGATTCCTGAAATGGGGATCATAGTTAATACATGCTTTTCCCCATGTTCCATTCTTTACCCCCTCATCTTCATACCTATTACTAGAAGGAGTTGTTGGAATGCACTGAGGATAGAGAACAATTGTAAGGTCAAATCTAATATTGAATATCGAATCAAATATTTATACACCTAAGAAACTGCATGATTCAGATAATTAATCATGATAAAATCTCAGAAATGCATGTGGTCATGGATAATGAGGATCTTGACTAAGGACAAAAGAATATAACTTTATACCAGGCTGACATCGTTGACGCGGCTTCACTTACCAGGGAATCTCAATCCCAAGTGTGCTATTCTAAGCACCTGATAGGAGTTTTGATTATTTACAAGAATGCCTGACTGATATCTAGATCCACAACTGGCCGTGAGCATATGAATTTAAGATCCCAAGTCTTCCTTGGAATAATTTAGAGGAGAATACCAAAAGAACGCTGAGGGTAAAATTGCTTGTGCAAATGAATATTGTTTAACCTATCAAAAGCTAACCTCCTTCTATTCATGGTAGAATTGTTAGACTCATTGATATTTCTGTGGAGAGATCATTGCATATCCCACTTAGTTTGCTTGAAAAGTTTACGAATTAATAAAATTATCAGACCGGAACTAGAAAGCATTGTCAGGGATCGGCCTGTCTGATTTGGTCTGGTAACACTACCGAATAAATCAGGAGGCTCCCTGAACATACTAGTCAGTCTCCAAGATGTCCTTTTAGTACATGAGTTTACATAACTCCCGTCCCTCTCCCCGGGGGGAAGCAGTACTGTGTTACGGTGGTCCCCCCTCTCCCCCGCCACTCCACCCTCAGGAACTAACCCTCCACTGTTGTCAGAAGCAACTAGAAATCATGGTGAGCTGTCTCTCTTCCCCCAGTGAATCATGTTGGACAGTGTGGTGGTACTTGATTTCAGCATCTGATCAAGCATGTTGTAATCTACTCTTGGTCTCTTACTACCCATCCAACGTTTGCACCAAGTGGAGAGAAGTAGAAAGTTTAAGTTTGCAGAAAAGATCAAGAATTCAGCTGCAGACATATTAAACGTGAAACGTCTATGCGACATCAGGGGAGGTTCCAAACAAGAGGCTGGGTATCAGGGTTGGAGTTGGGGGTAGAAGTCTTGGTTAAAATCCCCGAGTGTGGGTACAACCAGATCTAATACCAAGGAAGTGAGAGAAGGTAGAGAAGGAGACCAAGCCTTGAGGACTTGAAGACCGGGGCATGAAGCTCTACAGCATTTTGGCTCTGCTGAGAAGCTTTATCCAGACAGCTGTCAAGGCATTTCTGAACTCCTTTGCTTGCATTTTCTAGGGATCTTTTCCCACCGGCGGCCCTAACCCGGGCATCCGTCGTCACACAATAAAACCAGGCTTCAGTGCTTGGCCCCCGGCCGCTGGCAGACGTTGCTTTCATAAAGCATGGAGTTGCATCTTTGCCCATCATTCATTCCGCGGCCAAGCGATATTCACGCAGGACCTACTATACGTGGGGTTGGGGAGGCGGGCGTCCCAGATGGGACCCGGCAGGTTCCCCGCGCGGCCGCGCCTCCCCAGCCTGGGGCCAGGGGTCGGAGGCCGGAGCGCTGGGGACGCGGCGCGGCTGGGAGCGGCCGCGAGGGCGGTGGGTTCGTGCGCGCTCGCAGCCGGGGCGAGGACCCCCGGGGTCGGTCAGGTCCATGCGGGCAAACTCATTTGCTCTCCGCTTGCGTCTGTCGCCAGCAGTGCAGCCCTGGGCGGCGGAGGAGGACGCGGCAGCCCCCCCGAGGGCAGCGCCGAGAGGGGCCGCGGGAACCGGGCGCAGGCGGCTTCCGACCGCGCGAGCAGGTGCTCCTGAGGCTGGAGGCCGGCGGGGTCCGCGGCGGGGGGGGCCCCGGGGGGGGGCCCCCCACCCCAGGACCCTGAGATC
>LNAC01000176.1:144834-177166 GCA_002007465.1 Ailurus styani | reverse complement strand
CCGCGCGAGCAGGTGCTCCTGAGGCTGGAGGTCGGCGGGGTCCGCGGCGGGCGGCTCCCGGTGGCGCGCCGTGATCGTATAGTGGTTAGTACTCTGCGTTGTGGCCGCAGCAACCTCGGTTCGAATCCGAGTCACGGCAGGGCCCGCGGGCTCCCCTGCGCGCCCCCCTTTTCCAGCGCGCGTCTCCTGACCCCGGGCTGCCCTTCACCCCCTGCCCGGCCTCTGACGTCTGTCTCTCTGTTTTGGGGCTTCTCCCTCCAAGCATTCCTGTGGGCACCCGCGGGAAGTCCCAAGAAGAAACCGAGGGAATAAAAACAAACCCGGGAATCTTTTCCCTTTCACCGCGAGGGATTGCAGGCCCGGGTTGATCATGGCGATCTGTCCGCATAGCACATGGCACGGTTCGTGGGGTGCCAGGGGGGAGGAATTGAGAACCTCCGGAGAAAATGCGAAGAACTTTTGGGGGAAAACATTAGGGCTCAGAAGCATATCTAGCCTCTTCAGCTTCCAGAGCTATTTGGAAAGGGGCACTGGGTGTAGCGGAGAGCCCACCTGATGCGGGAGGGTGCGGGAAGGAGACAAGCAGACTCCCAGACAAGTTCCAGAAGCCTGCTTCTCCCGTGATAAGAGCTCTGACAACACACAAGGGGCACCTCCTCTCCCCAGGCCTTGCACAGTTTGAAGGCTCCACAAATACTGTCTTCTGTCTTCTTTCTCATATTTTTAGCAGCTTATGAAGAAATTTCAGCGTCAAGATGGATTTCCAAAAGCCTTCCCTTCTTAAGGCTGAACCAGGCCCCATTCCTACCGCAGGTGTCTGACACAGATTCTGAAACTTGCCCCAGCAAACCCTCTGAGACGTTGTCCCTGGGCTGAAGTGTCTCATACTTTGGATGTCAGCCCTCTGGTGCCCACAGCGGTTTCACTCCACTCACTGTCGCCTGTGGTCACCTGTATGACCTCTGCTCTTCATGCGTGTTATTCCTCCTCGGTTTTCCATGGGGAGCACAGGAATCAAGAATGTATTGACCCAGAGGGACCAGTTCCTGTCAATTCTTTTGCCACCAGTGAACTAGGAAAGTCTGATTTAGAACCGAGACTGTCTACCCACATCCAAGTTGCTCTCCACTTCGCACATCCTTGAATTTGTCTTCCCCAGGCCTGCCTGACCTCTTACAGTCTGGATCCCTCGGTGCTGTGAACACTCAGGACTCCTGTCATCTTGGCCTTCCTTCGCTTGTCTCTGATACTGCATTCATGTCTCAGACTTTCTGTGTCTTCAGTCTCCCTACTTCTCAACTGACATTTCATTTTTTACAGAGATCCCAGGGAAGGGAGTACTACAGGTAAGTTGTACAAGGCAATATACATTTGAAAATGTCCCTCTTTTATGTTCATATTCAACAGATACTAGGGTTTCACAGAGAACCCGTGTGGACTTCAGCTTCTTTAAGATTGGAAACCATTGCTTCGTTGTCTTCTAGCTTCTGGTGTCAACCTTGACACGTCCGCTCTTCTGTTGACTGATCCTTTTTGTGTTTCTCTCCCCTCAATAGAAGATTTTACGTTCTTTCTTGTTTCCTCAGTAGTCAAGGATCGGAGTATTTTGATCCATTTGACTGAATATTCAGTGATCCCTGACTGCCTAGAATTTTTTGGTTTTAGGATTGTGATATGTACCTGACTTTTTGAGGTTTATCTTCCTTGCATTTTCCCTATTATTTATTTTTAGAAGTAATGTTATTTAGCTATTATACATCCCCGTCTTTTCTTCCACTATAATTTGTTCTCCTTCATCACTGTTTTTGCTTGATATTCCAGAATATTGCACACTTTCTGATCTACTTGTTGCATTTGATCATATATTTTTGTTCCAGAAGCCTGCTTCTCCTGTGATAAGAGCTCTGACAACACACAAGGGGCACCTCCTCTCCCCGGGCCTTGCACATTTTGAAGGCTCCACAAATACTGTCTTCTGTCTTCTTTCTCATATTTTTAGCAGCTTATGAAGAAATTTCAGCGTCAAGATGGATTTCCAAAAGCCTTCCCTTCTTAAGGCTGAACCAGGCCCCATTCCTACTGCAGGTGTCTGACACAGATTCTGAAACTTGCCCCAGCAAACCCTCTGAGACGTTGTCCCTGGCAGCTCGGATCCTTTGATGGCACGGGCGCCCTGGGAGGGGAAGTGGCACTGAAGAGAGTGGGAAGGCTCAGCGTGTGAGTCGAGGTCTTTGCAGCTGGCGCTGCTTCCGGTGCAGAACCGCAGCTCCGGGCCGCGTGCAGCGCCCCCATGCGGGGCTCCCGGGCTGTGTCCTGACCCCAGACCCAGGCTGCACCTGCGGACCCGCACCCCGTCCCCGCCCCTCGCCCCGGCGGACAATCGCAGGAATTCCTGCAGATGCGCCGCTCGCTCTCTCGGTGAGCAGATCTGCGTCGCGAACACGCAGGCTTCCTTCTGACCCTCAGGGCGGCTGGACGTGGCAGGAACAAGACTCTGCGACGACCTGATGCTCCACTCCTGCCGCTGGGCGGCGCAGGAAGGTGCCTCTCCCGAGCAATCCGCAAGTCTGTGCTCCTATCCGCACTCTCACAAAGCCTTACCGTAAAAAAAAAAAAGAAAAAGAAAAAGAAAAAAGAAAGAAAGAAAGAAAAGAAAAGAAAGAATGAAAAGAAAAAGCTCTGAAAATAAAACCCAAAACAAACCTGCTGTTCGCCTTCGAGCCGGGGCAGGAAAAGAAACGCCGTCCTCACTGGTTCCACTGGGGATCGAACCCAGGACCTTCTGCGTGTAAAGCAGACGTGATAACCACTACACTATGGAACCGCAAGCTGGCGAAGGTGTCCCTGGCCCCGAATACAAAAGCTTCTGGACAAACACGTCGAAAAAATGTTTCCAGTTATCCAGTTGAAAGACAGGTGTCTCTGTTTAAACACAGGGAATTTCTAACTGCGTCCCTGGCGCGTCCCGCTCGCGCACCGGCGTGAAGTCGCCGCAATACGGCCATGTGTGCACGCGCGGGGAAAACCGCCTTCTCGATGCGTGCCCCTTTGAACGTCTTCGACTGTTCCATACTCACCCCTTCTTTCCAAGGCCGGGTATTTTGGGGCGCCTACCACGTGCCACGCCCCGTACAGAACCCCCGCGGGTACGCGCCTTACACCGGAAGTCCCAGCACAACTGCGGGGCGAACGCATCTTTAGGTCAAGGACGTTACAGACCAAGTGAGCAGCACTGTCCTGACCTCCCTTTATTTGCCACTGGGTCAGAGCTGGGGTTCAGCTCAGGATATGTATGCATCAAGATGGGACACAAATACATGTTTTCAACCATCAGGGTTCAGAGCAGCCACCCCAAAATATGCATCTCTGGCATATTGATAATTTTGAGTTAAAGGCACTTGAAAAACAGCAGATGGAAGAAAGAGTACTCTTGACCTTCCTTTTTCTTCCTGAAAGCGGGGGTGGGGGGAGGTGGGGGAGGAGTACCCCTGTGAAAGGAGCCCTTCCCTGTCCTGGGAGGAAGGAAGGCTTCTTATCGCCAGAGCCAGGGCCTCCAGGCCCAGAGAAAACTAACGCTTACCTTCCTAGTCACTAGTATACAGTTAACTGCCCTCCCCCCAACCCCTTTGTCTTGTCCCGGTTCCAAAAGTTTGGCCCAGCCTAGTGTGTAGGCGAGGGGCTCTAACTGCTTCCTAGAGTCTTTGTTTATCTTGTGAAGGCCCGCCCATCCATGTAAAAATTACTTAGTGAAATATGTGTGTTTTTCTCCTAATAATCTGTTTTATGTCCATTTAATTCTTCGGCCCAGCCAGAAACCCTAAAAGCATAGAAGAGAAATTTTACCTCCCTTACACAGTCTCTCTCTGTCTCCTCCTTCCTGGGACACAGTATGGGTCTGATGGTCTCCTTCAGACTCTGGGCCCTGCTCGCAGGAGCCTTAGTGAAGAGTGAGGAGCATTTTGAAAGTCAAATCACTGGTGAGCACTACTAGGCCGAGGAGGTTGTGGGCCACGTAACCCTTTGGTGTCACCCAAGATCTTCTCACTTTACAGTTTAGCTTAGGATAAAATTCCAGTAGACTTAGAAAGTGATGAACTTGGGCACTTACGCCTAATGCATGGTGGGCTAAGACCATGGTCGGAAGGTCCAATCATGTACCTATTAAACGAGGCCCTGTAGGATTTGTTTCCCAGGCTCTGGTGGTAAGGTCAGGATTATAGGAGAGAGAAAAATAATCCAATTGTCTGAGTGCAAAATAGAAATTCATAGGTTTTCTGGAACCAAGAGGGGTTTCCAGTTCATACTGAGGAGGACAAATTAAAAGATAAGATTATTTGCCACAAGCAAGGATTGGACTCATGCAGACTTTAAGTTCAGCACCTTGACACTCACCCATCCCAGCAACTTAGAATCTGTAGTCTCATATCTTTTCTTATAAGAACCAAAATACTTGTTTATGGTTTGGGGAACCTAGGATTGACTTTATAGGTCCATGAAACATAGGCCCAGGCTTACAAGAACATAGACAAAAAAAAATCTATGGAAGGTTATCTGATGGGAAATTCATAAAATATAAGTCGAACAACTGTTTTATTAAAATGTATTTCCATTTTATGACTTGTATGGGGTATTAGGAAAGAACTGGATTCTCCCTGACCTTGCAGATAGATATTCTGATAGGAAAAGTGTATGATTTTATTAAATACGTAATTGCATGAAAATGTGGAAAGACCAAGATAAAGGACACCACACGAGCGACCACACATCTTGGAGACCCTTACCAAACCAAAGCTTTGAGAACCAGAAGACACAGTTTTAATAGATTGTCATGTAAAAAACAAATACACTTATCTAGATGGATATTCGATACTAGATCAATCAACATCTCAAATGTGAAAAACAAATCCACGGGGTTGAGGGGAGAGAAATCCTTAACAAAATCAAAGATCTGTCTTTAAGGTCCTCCACTGACAAGTCAACAGACAGGTAACACATTGGGAGATGATACTGCAAGATCTAAAGTTTACAGTTGCCCAATGACCACAATACACAATATACCATACTCTGTGCATCAACGTGAAAGACAAACCAGCCTCAGTAAGAACATAGGCAGATTATAAGAGTCAATGTCATAAGACGCAGTGCCAGTAGCTAACAGACATATAAACAGATGCTCAGAATCTTTAGAAAGCATAAATGTGAATTTTTTTAAATGATGAGATTCATTACACATGTTAGATTACAAAGTAGAAAGCTGAATAGTGTCGAGCATAGACAAGGGTGTGTGGACTGGAGGGAGTGTGGACTGGAGAAAAGACTGGGATTAATTAGCCGTTCCACTCCTACAACCCAGTGAAATTCACAAACACAGACATGGAGGGAGTGGATGAAAAGGCCAGTGTTATTTGGAATCGGGGGACGGTGGAGGCAACCTGTGAGCCCACCTCTGGGGCAGAAGAGAGAAAGCACATCGTGAGTGCCTACCATGGGCTTTTATATAACAGTTAGGAACCATGACTTAGGTAGATGTGGGATAATTTTGATGGATCTTAAAGTCATGATGTTTTTAAAAGACATAAAAATATATGCCATTCATGTAAATTTATAATAGACGTGCAGGCAATGTCAACTTTACAAAATACACATATAAATGAGGTACAATAAACAGGTTCGCTTACATAAGGAGAGGCATGGCTGCAGGACCTGGGGACAAAGAGAATGCATAAACCTTGAAGTGTTGTGAGAAAGGGCAACTAGGTCAGCTACCGGGTGGACTGGAAAAGCTGGAGATGTTCAGAGGAAAGCAGGTGTATGAAGGATCTGTCCCAAGGAAATCTCCCACGTGATTTCTCACCCCAGTTTTCTCCTGACTTCTCTGTATCCTCCACTCAGGTTTTCTGTCTTGATGAAGACAGACATCAAGTCCATTTTAACCCAGTGGGTCAATGAACAGAACGAGACTGTGCCTAAAGTTTCCTCCTGCGGAACTCCACGCTGAGCCACACATCTGTGGAGCTCCAAGTTGTCTTTGAAAGAAAGGGCATGACATTGTCTGGTTTGGGCAACTTGGAAGCAGGGTGGCCAAAAATCTCAGCGTCCGGGTGTCCTCATCTATGCTCGCTTTTTTGAGCCAAATTAGATAAAATGGAAGGAAGCATGATAGTCTTGTTCAAATACAATAAATTAGCTCAGAAGTTAGCACTGTGGGTGTGTAACCTGCCGGTAGTGGGACTAGTTCTTCCATCCCTGTGTTTGTTTGGAGGGTGGGGGTAGAGGTTAGGGTTGCACTTGTTTTCTTGACCTCCCTCTAGAATACAAATTCTATAAGGAAAGCACACATTTGTGGACAAAAATGAATGAATTAAAGCAGCAACAAAATTAAAAGGTGCTGCAATATTCAATATTTCCTCTAGATGGCGATAGTCACCATGAAATAGGAATTGAACCCCCTTTTTTTAATTTGAAATTTTTAAAACCTTTCATTGAAGAATGCATTTTTTAAATGTTGAAGTTTCTGTTTTAGTAAAGTCTCAGAAACACAGATATCTTTTCTTTGCCACGAAATTAAGTAAATTTCTGACAAATTGCTATATTTCACAGAAGATGGTATAAATATGATATAACTGAACATGAATGCAAAAAGGGGCTCTGTGGCTTAGCTGGTCAAAGCGCCTGTCTAGTAAACAGGAGATCCTGGGTTCGAATCCCAGCGGGGCCTTCTTTGTTTCATTTTCGATTTTCAACAGTGTCCTTGCCCTGGAATACTTTGGAGAGGCCTTGAAGAACTTACATGGCAGGGAGAGCCTAGGTTCAATTGTTATTCCAACGGGGGGGAGAGTCTCTTGCTAGGCGATTGCATCCCATGATGAGGGGTTGGGATAAAGAGAAAATGAGTCACATTTCTACAGCTGGTCAAAGTGATGGCTTTGCTGATGATAGGTAAGACCAGGTCAGGAACCGAGCACCAGTTTTCTTGCAGTAGGTGATAGAAAGCAACATCTCACACTCTGTCTTGGAAGTTCAGTCTCCAATCTCTGAATCTGTGACAGCCAACATTTTCAGCTAAATGACAGAGTCTGGTTGTCAGGGTCAGACGAAGAAGTAATAAGCCATGGCGTCTGGTTTGAGTCAGACTCATAGTTTATGAGGACAAGTAAGAGAGCACAGGGGACACTTACACTCTCACCATTCTGGTTTTGGGCAACTCTAAGAATCGTCATCCTTGTGCATCAGACAAGCCACTGAGTTTGAGGGACAAGACTGCAGCTCAATGACATTTTGAAGAAGTAAATCACAAACGGACTATCACATGCTTGAATCTTCAGTGATGTTGTAGGTCATGAGCTAAAACGTAGGTGCAACACTGGCCTACGCACTGGGCTTTTCCATCTTATGTAAAGAGATTTCAGAGGTTATGACTGGAGTTCCTTGAGAGTCACTCTTTAACCTGGTCCCGCCCCGTTCCTGACACCCCACTTACACTCCACGGTAAATCTGGTTTCATCTTCCTTTTATTCCTAGCAGTTCTGCCCCTCCCAACTTCCAAAGGGATGTGAACAGAAAGAGGGCGGTGAAGGGGGGCAGATGATACCACCCCCAAATCTGCCACCTTCACATACAGATTATTGATAGCTGAAAGCAAGTGGGAAGAAGCAGATTCCCAAAAAGTTCTCTGCCCCCCACCCAACCTGCCTAGAAGCAGGACAGAAGTTTACAAAGAGGTCCCTCCTTGCCTCTCCACCGGGAAAGACGAAGGTTAATCCCCAGAGACAACTTCAGAGCTGATCAGCCTGGAAATGAAATCACACACTTTACTTACTTTTATCTCAGCCCTTGGCCTGAATCTGCTTTCCTTTGTTCCAACCTTTCACCACGGATTTATTGTCCTTTGTTAAAGATGTTATACGAGCCAGACTTCGGAGTCACCTCAACAGCTGCTCGTCTTTTCCGGGGTGTCTCCCACCTATACCTGGGCTAAATGTGTTGACAAAATTCGGTTTCTTTTCCCCTTCTTCATCTTTCCTTACAGGGTTCTCAGCTACGATCTCAGAAAGGCAGAGACAGATCGTCTCTCCTTCCCCATCAGTTACAAGCCTCATGTAACTTTAATACTGCAGTACTCCCTCTCGGCAGAAACTAGACCCAGGGAAGGTTGAAAATAGCGTTAGGCCTACAGATCATGTGTTCAAGTGTTATTCCTGTCCCCTACCTACCAAAAACTCCGTCAGGGAGGAACAGATATGCTACTGGGTGCCTGTCAGTCCTTGTCTGAATCATGAAGCGAACAACCAGGAGCCAATAATAACTTTACCTTAGAAATAGTCCACATTGTAAAAACTGAAGACCGGACTTCATCCACAGAGACATTTATCTCTATTCTGAATAGAGACATCTATCTCTATTCTACTGGAGTCAGGACTCAGATTCACTACATATCCAAGGAAACACTGCAAGGAAGGGAGAGTGGGGGAGAAGCGCACTTTTCCCTATATAGTCAGAGAAAATAATGTCCATTTACCCTTACAACTGTTAACTCAAGATCTAGGGGAGCAAGAATTAGAGAGGGGTGACTGTCCTGTTTATCTGGAATACTGTTGAGGCTGTTACCGAGTTCTCTCTTCTAGATTCACAAAGAAGCTCTCTTTCCTCAGTCTATGCTGTGAGTTGTAACAATTTAGTAGACTTTGCTTTTGTGAACTAAAACAATTGAAAATATCTCATTGTCTAACGACATGCTCATTTTATATCTCTCTGAGTCCTAGTTTCACCTTTTTCTGAAAATTACCTTTGAACAAATCTATGCATAATTTCCTTCGATCAACAGTGTGCCCTGGAGCTCCTACTTTAGTACTATTTGAAATTCACACAGAAATGTTTTATTCACATTGTAACAGAAAATGAAAGGTGTCCTGTATCAGTCCTCTTGCAAGCCCTACTTGTAGACTTCCTGAGTCGGGGCTAAAATGGATTTACAAGTTCGGATTCAACTGCTGGCTAGCTGGACCAACTCAGCTGAAAAGGGGCCCTGTTTCTCTGTGTAATAGAACTATGCTGTTTGAGAGCTCGGTGTGTGCTGATCAGTAGATACTTCCAAGATACATCAAGTGAAAAGCGCACCATGCAAACTAATGTGTACAGTGTGACATTCTGTGTAACTAGAAAATTTATATTTATATTTACATCTCCACGCGTAAAGGAAACCAGGGAGCACACACGTGAAAGTAAGAATAGGAGTTACATATGGGAGACAGTGGTGAGCAGTGACAGGGGAAAAAGGGACAGGTGGGGGACGCGCCCATTGAGTTACTGACCACGTGAAGCTATGGCCTTATCCCAAAAAAACAAAACTCAGGGGGCTCATCAGGCTAGCATGAAAGTGGGGCAGGCCCCGGTAACCCACGGCAGGTGTGCGGCTGAGATGTCCGTTTCCAGGCAGGCTGTCAGCGAGCGGTCACGCTCAGGTTCTAGTGCGGGTCCGCATCCCGCGGCGGGGCTGCCCCTTCATCCTCGAGGTCAGCAAAGGCCTGTCGAGTCTCTGCACAAATCTCTGGGTGTAGTATTTAACATACCATGGAGAAGTAGGTATCCTTTATTAATTTTTCTACCTTTCACTTTGAGCTCGGCACTGTTCTTGAAGCGAAGGGTGCTGCACTGAGTGCACAGGCGAAGCCCCTGCTTTCTAGGATGCACCGAGCATCTCCTACCTCGCCGGCACCGTGCTTGAGACATTGCTTACGTTGTTATGTCATCAGTACGGTTAATGTCGCTTCCTTGGTAGCCCCAGACTCTGAAATTGGAGAAGAGCAGAGCGCGCAGGCAGCCTGCGGGGTCGTGCGAGGGCCGAGGAGCAGGAGGTGCGGGAGGCGGGAGAAGATCCTGGGGACAGAACGAGGCGGGCGCTAGGACCCGGGGCGGCCCGAGGCTCCCGCCGCCCCCACCGCGCCCGCGCCGCCGCAGAAGCCGCCGCCGACCGGTGGCGTTGGGACCCGAGCTCGTAAACGTTCCAACGAATCGTGCCCCGCGCGGAGCCGGGCGGTGAGCGGGGACCGTACCCCGATGCGAGGAGGGACGGGGCTGCGGCGGCGAGCGCCCCCCGGGGATGGCACTTGCGGCCCCAGCGCCGCCCGCTGGTCCGGAAGCCTGCACGGGTCACGACCAGGTCGCTGGAGCGGTGGCAGCATTCTGAACGCCCCTCCTGAGCCGTCCCGAAAGGCGGCACCTCTCCCCTGGACGTCCGGACGCGATTTCTTTTTTCAAAACAGTAAAGCTTCCGAGCTCTCCGCTCAGCAGCGGCGACTCTGGACTCTGTACGTTGCTGGGAGGGTGCAGAGTCCACGCGGCCGTGGTGGGCGGAAAGGGAAAAACAAGGCACACGTGGCCCGTACGGGGATCGAACCCGCGACCTTGGCGTTATTAGCACCACGCTCTAACCAACTGAGCTAACCGGCCACCCTGGGGCGGGGTTTGTACTTACACATGTTAAAGGCATGCCCAGCCCAGTTCAGCCAGCACCCCCCCCACCAAGTCAGAGAATTGCTCTTTCTTCTATAAAGAAAGAGAAGAGACTTCCCGGCGCCGACAGAGCCGGACGGGCTTCCTCCCGGGAAAACTGAGTCCTTCTCAAACGGACGGCAGCAGCCGCTGGAAGTCCCGAGGGGGGCCGCCTCTCCCGCACGGGAGCCGCCCCATGCTCCCCGCTCCTGGGGCCCGTTCGGAACAGGTCGGCTCGGCCGGGACCCTGGGGACCCGGACCCTGCAGCCCCCGCCGCCCGGCCTCGGCGGCTCCGCCCTCGCCCCAGCCGGAATCGCGAGAGGCGGCCGGCTTCGGGAGCTGCAGTACGGCTCGCGGACGCGTGGTGGCGCCCGAGGGCAGGGCTGGCGTCGGCGGGGCGGGAGGACCGGGGGTCTGCCGCTCGAGAGCCTCTGACCCCTCTCGGTCCCCAAAGCACTAAGACTCCCTAAATCCAAGACAAAAGAAGCTGAGACCTGGGCGAGTTCGGAGTTGGGGTCTTTCCCTTTACTCTGTTGGACCCTGCAACCCTCCTATGTCTCTACTTGCTGCCCTTTGTCGCTTCTGAAGTTCATTGACCCGCTTTGTACAAACAGGTATCTGAGCAAGACTAGAATGACCCTTTTTTGCTTCTTTTTTTCTTTTGCAGAAAGGAGAGCTCTGCATTCGCTTTGTCCTCCAGTAAAAATTCAATGGAGGGTGAATTGAAAATCCAGATTTATTTGCTCACCGGGTCCCTTTTCTCTTTGCACTTTACTGCCGCTCGCTTAGCTTTCCAAACCCTAGGAGATCGCTCCGGCTTAAGGGCGGGGCTCTTTGGGCTACTGGGCAACCCTTTTGTTCTCCAGTCTTGCCCGAGGTATTTTTTTGACCCGGAGATCCCTCTCGTTCCAGAGAGGCGTGGAGCGATTCCTCTCAGCTCTCAGTGCTGGGTCTTGGCAGTTGAACACAAAGTGCCTTGGACCGGTTCCCCTTAGCTTTCCTGCCATGCTCCCTGCCTTTAGAAGGCTTTGCCCTTGGGGGTGCCTCCGTGGGTATTTCTCTCCACTTTCTGGCCTTTTCCCTCACGCCCCTTTTGGCAGAGACAATCAGCGGTGGTTTGGGCTGCCTGGAATTTTCTGCTTGGATCAAGCAGGTCCACCAACCTTAAAAATCTCTTAAGAGTTTCTTCCAGTTGCTCTGAAGTCTATGGGCTTGCTTTAATCAGTAGGTTAAGAGGGACATACTGTTGCTACTTTGTACAGATCAACCAAATGTTTCCAGATTTCTGGGCCAAAATTGCTTTTGTCATCCTTGAAACGAGTTCCCTTAAAATATATATGGTAACAGCCTAGCTGCTCTCAATAAAGAAGCTAACCGTTTGTGGGCCTACTTTGTGCCAGGTGATTTTTGTGTTGTTTCAAGTAAACCTTTCATCACACATAATTTATTCAATCAATAGTAAGAGATAGCCATAATTGTTCTTAGATTGAAGTTGGGGGAAAATGAGAAATAATATGTACCTGTTGACATGGAAACTTGGAGAAGTGAAATGGCCGACCCCTTACAGGTGCATTGCCAGGTTTTACTTAGACTTCTGGGGGACATGGCGGGCATCTGGGGGGCAAAGGAATGTCATATAGAGTTTAGGATACACTTCAGAATATGACCCATGATGCTGTTCACTGATCTGACAAATGTTTATGGACATCCTGCTATGATGCAGTCTGGTCTTCACCATGGGAGCCTGTAATGGCCCAAAGCCACACAGGACCCCGCTCTACAACTTCCCAGAGTTTAAAATCCAGTAGCACCCACAATTTCTGAGTAGCTGTGTAGTGTAGGCATGCCCTTCTCCACAGAGGCAGCACCTTCATGATACCTTAAGAAGGATCTTCTCTTGCTCTTCAGGTCTGATACTGATGTCTGTTCCGACAAATGATCGGGACAGCCTAGCAGGACAGTCCAGGGAAAGCACTGAGAGTCGCCCCCGCAGGTGCAGCGCCGAGGCCGCGCTCCGGGCCCCCGGGAAGTGCGCACCCCCTCGGCTCCCCGCAGCACCTGCTCCCCGGCGCCGGGGTCAGCGGATCGGGGGTGAACATTCGTGCCTGCCGAGAAACAGAGTGGGGCTGGCGGCTGGGGTCCCTGCCACTCGGCTTCGGGGGAGGGGGCGCCGTCCGTGGAGACCCGGACCCCGAGGACAGCGACCCTCCCCGCGCCGCCTCCGCCGCCCACTGGCCCGGGACGGGCAGGAAAACTCATTTCTAACAAACAGGAAGGACGACGAGTTGACATTTTCCGTGGATTTAAGTTCCAATCTCTGAAATCAAGTTAAGTGCATTTCAAGAAAAAAAAAAAAAAAGCTGTTTCCGCCCGGTTTCGAACCGAGGACCTTTCGCGTGTGAGGCGAACGTGATAACCACTACACTACGGAAACGCTCCCGCCCAGCCTTGCGCCTTGGTGGCCCTGACCCCGTGCAGGTCACTAAGGCGGGTTGTGTCTGCAGGGCCCGGGCTCGCTGACTCCAGGCCGCTCAGGAAATGGTCACTGGCTGCATTTCTCTCCCTCGTTTCTTTCTATCGCTACAGAAAGAAAACCCTCATAACCAAGCAAGAGCTTCACCCAGGGCCCCAGTTCTTGGACCAGCTTCAGGCATGATAAGCTTAGGCAGCATCCTGGAGTATTGGGGCGACCCCGGGGGGGGTGGCGGTTTGAATTAATAATATAAGTTTTTTTTTAATAAAACTTGACAGAGAGCATTGTATAAATTTAAGGAAGACAGCATAATGATTGGACTCACACATACTGTCAAATGGTGACCGCGACTGGAGAGTTTGATCTCAAGACCTCCCATGCTGTCTACACCGTTTCTGCCCCTGCAGTGGGACCTGAAACTCATCTCTTGGTGACAGAAAATGACTCTTTGGAAGCCAGAATTGAGAGGCTTGAGCTCAGGAGGTGGTCAGAAGCCACGGACACCTCGTGCCACAGCCTCTTCCTTTTGCAGATAATTGACTAGAAGCAGTCATGGGGCTCCATCTTACCACCAGGCTGCTGAGACCCATACAGGAGCAGTCTACAGCGATCCCCCAAACACCCTCTTCCTTTTCTGACTTCAAACTCTGTTTGTCCGGAGTAAGGGGACACGGATGTCCTGTGCAGGGGGACCAGGGGCACAAGGGGTCCCAGGCCTGACTGGGGTGACAGGTCACTCCTGACTGTCTCAGTTTTCTTTCTTCTCTCTTGTGAAAAGCATCTTTCTTCCTATATTGTTCAAAGAAGTGATACTGAACCGCGACGCTCAGTCTAGTGCTGAAATGATTTATTACAACCTTTTGAGAGGAAATTATCTTTAGTTGATTCAGCACATCCAGACCTAGTGGGGTCTGCTGAGCCTGCAGGTCTTGAGAGGCAACAAAGGAAACATCTTCTAAGATTTCTTTTTACCTCCCACTTCTTCCTGAAATTGACAATGGCCTTTGATGAGAAAGTCTCTGGGACAAATTTTGAAATCAAAGACACTTTAAAGAAAATTATAATAATTCACCAGGCCTTTCTCTGCCAACTTTTTCCCCATTAGGCACTGTCCACACGTTTGCAGCAGGTTCCCAGCATAGAGTCTGAGAAGAATCTCTGACAAAAGTTAAGCTCCCCAGAAGAAGCAGGAAGGACGGGATGAGCTGGGACAGCTTTTGGATGGATGGTGTCCTTTTATTTTTTAAAAAAATATTTTATTTATTTATTTTGGGAGAGAGCAGCAGAGGGCGAGGGAGAGAATCCCAAGCAGACTCCACACTGAATGTGGAAACTGATCCCAGGACCCTGAGATCATGACCTGAACCAAAACCAAGAGTTGGGGCTTAACCGATGGAGCCACGCAGGCGCCCCTGGATGGTGTCCTTTTAAACAAATGGCTCTTTTCTCTATTTTCTCCTTAGGGACTCCTGAATTCCTTGGTAGAGTAGAAGGACTAGAGAAAACCAAGATCTAGCTAAGAACCACAGACATTTCAAAGGAGCCTTTGATTTGTGTATGGACTCGATAGTCTTCATCGCAAGATTACTTGAGTCTCCAAAGGGTTCTGTCAAAGGCCTGAGAATCAAACCAATGAAAGTGCCCCTCAGCTAGCCTTGGGTTGGTCCTGGGTCTGTTGCAGAGCTGTAGACTGGTTAAATGGCAAAGCTGGGAATGGGGACTGGAGATTACTACAGAGTTACTGCACTCAGTGCTCTTTGTCCCTAAAGCCAAGAGAGGATTTCCTGTAAAAACAGCTCCTGGAAACTGTACGTTGTAAGGAAGACTGCGCTCTGGCCCAAACAAAAAATACTACTTTTCTCTGCAAAAACAACACACACACACACACACACACACACACACACACACACACACACAGACAGATTTTGGAAGTTGTTACTCCTAGATGCAAAGGAGGAAGTTGAAGCTATGTAAATTCTGTGATTGTGGACACAATAGCCCAAGATAGCACTGTGGAGAGAGGACTTCTGCTTGTCCCAGGACACCCCAGCGGATCAAGACTGCTCCCCCAACGAGCTTTGAAATCAGGTGTGCATTCCAGGTCTCCCTGGCCCTGGGGCCAGGCTAGAACCCCACTACACAGCCTTCTTGCCTTGTTGCCTCAGGCTTCTCCACTGACTCCAGACTGCAATTCCCTCCCTTTGGGACTCCAGGTGAGGCCTGCTTCAGCACCCGCTGGGTTGCTGGGTTCCGGAACGAAGCTCTCCATCCAGCCTTCCAGAGAGGGACTCTGGTAAAAAGGGCCTCTGTCCCCTACCTCCTCATTCATAGTGTTTTCTTGAGCTTTTATTTAATACTTTTTAGTAGGCACATCCAAAGTCTAAAATGGCAGGCAGTAACTTGCTCCCTCCTGCTCCTGAGAAATTCCATCTCCTCCGTCTCCAGCCCCTCAACCAGTTACTGTTGTCATGAGTTTACTGAATATCCTTGAGAGATTTTCTTGTAAAATGCATATATAATCTAACACAAATATACTTCCAGTGATACAGCATTCTATGCAGATCGCTCTGACCATTAGTTTTATTTTAAGATATATGTATGTAACAATGATCTTTCTCATTTTCTTTTCAATATGCACAGCACCCCAGTCTGTAATTATGCCGTAATTTATCTAATTAAATAATTCTGAATAACTAGGTTTTTCCCCAATATTGTTATTAATGCTGCAGAGACTAGACTTCAGCCCAGTATAAGCGCTCATGTGCGCCAGTATTTGAAACATTGGCGAGTCCTGACAAGTTGTCCTCCCCAGCAGCAAAGCCTAGTATATCCCGTGGCAAGTGAATAGGATACTGGGCACACTTAATACAACTCCTCACTTTATTTCCTGCCAATTCTGGGGTAAAACCAGGCAATCCATGAGGACTGTAGAAAATGCTGAAAATCAAGGATTCTTGTGATGCTGGAATATTGCCTTCTCTGGCAGAGGTGAGATTTTGCAGCCTGGGGCCTGGCAGGGCCGGGTGGAGGAAGCTGGGAAGGGGCTGGGTGGACAGACCTGAGAAGGGGCTTGGGAGTGATTTCTTTCTGGGTCCCAGTTAGGGTAAACATGCCAAAGGAGCGGAGGCAACCAGCATAGGTAAAGCTGCACTTTAAGAGGCAGAGCCTTGTACCAGTATAAATTCTAATGTATAAAGAAGTCATTTGCATGGAGCTGTGATGGCCGAGTGGTTAAGGCGTTGGACTCGAAATCCAATGGGATCTCCCGCGCAGGTTCAAATCCTGCTCACAGCGCTTGGTAATGCTTTTCCATCCAAGTTACAAAATGACATTCTCACCAACAGCTGTATCTTCAGCTTTTCATCTTATTCCGCAAACTGGAAAGTAGGAAAGCAGCTTCCTCTCCGGAGGTCTGTGCTGATTCCCCTCCCCCTTTTCTTAAGCATCACTCGGCGTACGTTGGCCCTGGTATCCTTCTGGAAGCCGCGCACCTGTGAATCCCTCGCCCCCGGCGCGCGCGCTCTGCTTCCCGAGGCCCCAGCGTGCAAAGCCCGAGATTCAGCGCTCGGGACAGTCTGCTTGTTCCACATTGGGATTTTGAAATCTGGAGGCAGACCCCAGGGGCGAAGAGAACCAGGAAATTTTGTTTTTAAAATTCTTTAATGAAATTCTCCCTGCTGATGATAGAAACGTAGGTAAGCTTCCTTAAAGAGTTATCTGGTATTTAAAAAAAGAAAAGGGAAAAGCAAGCAAACAAACCTAAAACAGACTGGTGGGAAACATAAAGGTCTAGGATCATAAAGATCCATTAGTGTGTGTGTGTGTGTGTGTGTGTGTGTGTGTGTGTGTGTGTGTGCCCAAGTGCTCTTTAAAACATCGCACAGAAATGAGGAAATTGAAGCAAGGAGAAAAAGAACGTTTTGGCCAAGGCAAGAAGTGTAGTGGGGCAGGTGTCAAGTGCTCTCTGGCTGCCCTTGGACCCCAGCCCCTGTGCTTCTCGCCCTCAGAAGAGGGGACCAGCCTCACTTTCAGATGCTTTTGTGTTTCCATGGGTCTAATCCGCCCGTATTGAGCACTTTAATTTACCCAACCGATTTAGGTAATGATGACTGGTAGTTTTTAATCGTATAATTATAAATCCAAACTTCTAAGTTCCTATGTGAACTGGGTTCTTAAAATGTTTACCTTTTTTTTTTTTTTTAATTCTTGCCACCCCGTGGCCTAATTTGGGAGGGTGGGTGTTTTTGAATGTCTGTTCTGCTGCACAGTCTGAAATCATTTCGTCCAGCATGAGTCTGGCTCTTTGAAGAGTCAGGTGGGAAACATATGATTAATAACTCAGTAGTGTGTTTTATTCCACTTTCCTTGTCATTATATGAAAATTGTAAATGATGTAAATGTATGTAAATGATGACTAATAACTCATCCACACATAACCTCAGTATTAAGTACATAAGAAAAATGCAGTTCCTGATGGACCGGGAAACCCACTGCATAAACTACCGAAGAGTTCATGGGTAGAAACAATTGAAACAAGCATGCACCCAAATGGAAAAAAAAACATGCAAGCAACATGCTGTCACACACATGATGTTTCAAGGCAGAAAATCCTTTCAGAAATATTTTACCAGAATGTCACTCATGCAAACTAACCCCAATCAGTCCGGTTTACGGGAATCCACAGATCTTTCTCGTTCAACTCACTTCTCCCTGCAACATGAAGCAACTCCGTGATTCTAATGAATAATGAATAATCAACACCTTTTAAGCAAGAGGGCCAGTGGTGCAATGGATAATGCATCTGACTACGGATCAGAAGGTTCTAGGTTTGACTCCTGGCTGGCTTGAGTTCCCTTTTTCTTTCTCACAAGAATGTCTTTCTGGGCTGCTTCAAGTTGGTAAGAGAAACAAACTCTCAAAGTGCTTTGGAAGGTAATTCATCTGCTCTGGCTCCTCACCTGGGTGGCAGCCTTGGCTCCCGGAATGAGTGCTCACATCGTCCCTCTTCCACAAGCTCCTTTTGCCACACTGACAGTTGACTGAAAGATCTTTGGAAAGACAACTTCCAGAATCAAATGAGGTACATTATTCGGCCGTAAAAAGGAATCTTGTCATACGTGCTACATCGTGGGTGAACCTTGAGGACATGGGCTGAGTGAAAGAAGCCAGACACGAAAGGCCACATGGTGTGATTCCACTTACAGGGAATGTCCAGAAATACATCCACAGAGACAGGAGCTGCCAGGAGCTGGGAAAGGAGGAAAGCTACAGAAGTTGGTGGGGCTGATGGAGATGTTTTGCAGTTAGATAAGGGTGACGGTCGCACAACTCGGGGTGCACTAAAAACCATTGAATTGTATACTTTTCTGTGAATTTTATGGTACGTAAACTCTACCTTAATATTTAAAACTCAAAGGAGCGTGAAAGAAAAAATAAATACCAACCAGTATTTTCTTCAGGAAGTTTTCCCTCATTGGGCTGGGCTCTTTCTCCCGTGTACTTTCTGTCCCTGAGCATGGGTTCTGAGGAAAGAGAAGGGACACCCCTTGGAGAAACGTTGAAGCAAGAAAGTCGGGGCTGTGGACAAACGAAATGAGAGCCTTGCTTAGGCCCTCCGTTCGCTGATCTCCGCAAAGATCCACGTTGACACCCACGGAAGCCACTCAGCCTCCTTGTCCCCGCCCGGCCCGCGAGGTCCCCCGCAGCCGCCTCCCCCTGAGGACCCACACCGACGCAGGGAAACTGTTTAGGGTCGTAAAGGATCCGAGACAGAAGTGGAGCAGAGGGGAGGCCCCGAGGATGTGAGGATGACCAGGGAGCGGCAGCCTTTGGCGGGGTGATTAATTAATTAATTAATTTAATTAATTCCACTAGGCTTGAACCAAGGAAATTAACTTTTTTTCCAGGGTAATTAATTTTAAGGTAACCAACCGTTTCTATTCACAAGATTTTTGTTTAAGACGTGTCAATTTTATCAAATACTTCTCTTTTTTTTTTCTTTTTTGGTGTCTTGTTTTAGAAAGAGATCAATTTCCATCTCCCCCTCAAACAAACAAAAAGACCTTTGATATACTAATCGCGCTCTTGAACCTAAAGGACAAAACTTTGGCTTTTTTCTTGTTTCTTTTTTTTAAATCTGCAGGTCTGGAACTTCTCTTCCCCATAAAAACGTGCGGAGATTATTTTGTGCAGAGAAATATTTTTTGTTTCCCCCAGAACCATCCAAAACAATAGCCATTAGCACATGTTTCTAAAACTTCCTTCCAGAAAAAATGTGCGATTTCTTATTCATGATTTTTTTAATTGATTCCATGTTGGATTATAATATTTGGGATAAAAGCTTTACAATTAATTACACTTGTTTATTTATACTTTTTGACTATGGCTTCTTAGAAAACTAAAGTGACTTATATCTTTTCAGTCTCACATCTTCTTGTGATTGATGTGGTGACATCAGTAAAGGGCAGTCAATTTGCCAGGATGCCGTTCTTTGGGGCAGACTCTGGTGGTGTCGCATTCCAAAGAATCTGTTTTTTACTTTAAAAAAGTGTATGCATTCTTCTCCAAGAGCAATTCCTAGTGTGTGAAAATGAAAAATTTTCAAACTATATTTCTTTACCTGCTTTTTTTTTTCCTTTGCAAGAGGGCTCTGTGAGTCCTCTGCTTAGTAAACAGAAGATCCTGGATTGCAGTTTGGTGAGGCTCTGTCTGAAGGGTTTGTCATTTTGAAAATGTTAGTGCTACTTTTGTTGGAGACAGTTTGGAGGATTTATTTCTGATGCAACCTGAGTTACTCAATTGTTCTATGATGTGGAAGACTAAAATCCTGCTGTTTACTTTATAGATGCCTTCAGTTTCAGAAGGTGGTAGTAATAGAAGTTTTCAAAGAAGAGACAGAAAGACTGGGTGGAAGGTGTTAAAATTGGCATGAAAAAATCACTCCTCACTGCTCAAGACTGAAACACTATAAACTATTACCTGAACACCAAAAAATTCAGAATTCTCATCTGATGACAATGCCCCTCCCCTGTGCAATGAGATTATCAGTGATTTGCTTTGCAATGATTGGAATATTTTGTCTTTGACCTCTGACTTTGTCATCTGAGAGTTTGCAATAAGGGCTCCAGCAGTTACTGGAAACGTTGATTTTGATTTTATATGATCCCAACAACTGCTCTTAATTCTTTTTGCATCCTGCAAGAGTCACCGTATGTGTGATTCAACCTCACACCTCAATAACTTACTTAAAGCAACATATCCATCTCCAGCCTAAATACTATTTGCCTCACAGGCTACTGTCCTAACACTATATCTGGCTGCTAATGAAAAATGACGAGACACTCATAAACACGAGAAGAAACCATGCACTGTCAAGAGAGAAAGCAACCAACAAAGTGGGATTCAGAGATGTCCTGCATAATGGAACAGTCAGAAAGGGAATGTCAAATACCCATGACTATTATGTGAGAGGCTCCAGTGGAAAGGATGGACCACATACATCAGCAGATGAGAAATTTCGGTAGATTGTTGGAAACTGAAAGTCAAATGGATATGCTAAATTAAAAAAAAATACACAAGGTAACAGAGCTATGGGATCCCTTTAATGGTTTACCAGTAGACTCTGTAGATCTGAGGGGAAATTGAAGGAAGGTCAATAGAATGTATACAACCTGAAACACCAAGGAAAAAAAAAGATTGAAAAAAAGATAATTGAAGAGTTAGTGATTAATGTCAAGTGGTCTAATATATTTATAACTGAAATCCCAGAAGGCAAAGAAAGAGAGAATAGAAAAAATATTTGAAGAGATAATGACTGAGTACTTTCCCAAAATAATGAAATCAAGTCACAACCCCAAGACCAGAGTACTCTTAGCATTTTATATAGGGGGGGTCTATTTACCTCCTATTCAAACTGCTGAAAACAAAGAAAAGAGAGAACACTGAAGGCAGTGAAAATACATATTATACATATTAAGTAGCTGAAAAAGATAAAAGTTATAGCAGAATTCTCACCAGAAATTACATATGTCACGAGACAAAGGAATGACACTTCTGAGTGATGAGAGTCCAAAAATCATAACAATTTTTAAAATCCCAAAAAAGCCGTTAACGCTGAATTCTCTACCAAGCAGAAAATATTTTTCAGAAATGAAGAAGATACAAAGATATGTCCAGACAAACAAAATCTAGCAGACTTGCACCATCGGAAATGTGAGAAGGAATTCAGGAAGAAGGGGCAGGAGGCAAGAGAGAGACGAAGGACTGAATGTGCACAGAAATGGTTACAATGCAGGCACACAGAACGCATACCTTCCCCAATTTTAATCACACTCAATAAGATCGACTGCATAAAGCAGAAGTAGTAACACGCTGTACTGTAGACACGAAAGCGAACACAGAACAGCAATAAGACAGAACAGAGAGGGCTAGTCTGCTGTTGCAAGCTGCCCGCCCCACACAAGCAGCAGCCTGATGTGATCTGACAGGAGACCTTGGCTAATTGTAGGTGTGTATAGAAAACCCTAGGGAGACCAGTCCAGATCATTTTAAAAAGACATGAAAAACAATAAGGCAATAGTGAAGATAAAATCAAACCATATAAAATGCTCATAAATTTCAAAGACAGGAAGAAAGATAAAGGAAAGAAACACCTAGAAACAACTCAAGAAGACAGTGGATTTTAATTGCAATATGTCAGTGATGACATTATATGTAGATTACCCGAAGTCACCAATGATAGTCTGTCAATTTTTGGATAATAAAAACTTAGACCCAGCTGTAATGCTGCACCAAACCCCAGCTCTTAACAAGGGAGTTCTAATATAAAGCACACCTACCAGGAGTGGGGTTCAAAACCCACACAGGCACAAGCCCATTGGATCTTAAGTCCAACGCCTTAACCACTCGGCCATCCCGGTGACATGTATAAAGTTTTTTGTCGAAATTACTAAATTAGAATTCATTAGAATTCCTGGTCCCAGAAGATTATGAATATACCTGGGAAATCTGTAGCCAGGCTTTAATGTGTGGGGAGGAAACTAGTCCTTATAATGCTTCCTGGGGAAAAAAAAACTAACAAAAATGTTTATTTTCAACAACTATTCTAATCACTAATTTGTACCATACGTTATAACGGGTGTTAGGGAAAGACTAACACACCCCTGATCTCGCAGACTTGCATCAAAATGAGAAATATTGTGAAAGCTAAAGCTCATGATGCTACCAGAATACTCACATTGTCAGATTCAACTCTCTGTCGTCACCACTTATGCTCACGAGAAGACCCTTCTTTTAGTGTGGATTTGGAAAGAAAATCAAAGAGGAGAGGGAGTGGAGTAAGAGGTAGAGAGAACGCAGCCGCATGAACTATGGCTCATAACTCTACACAGGTGGTCTCTACCCTGCTCATTTCTCATCAGACAACACTGGTTTACCTGCTGAATCTAAGCCCCATTCCAAACCCCTTGAATCTGACTGTCCAGGTGAGGGGGCTGGTCTGGAACCAGAGAACAGTCAATATTGAGACAAACTACCCTTGGAGTAAGTTTAGAAAGCCCTACTGCACACATATGGAGTTTGGAGTTTAACACATGATACTGGTTTAATAAGGAAGTATCCTAACCAAGAGTTCTAACACTCCGCTAATGACATCTCTTTCCTGAGTACCTACTATGTGCTAGGCACTGAGTCAGGTGCATATAATCTACTCAGTCATGAGACACTGTCAAGACACTTCCGTCAGGGGACTGAGTTTAAGAACTTGTTAAAGCAGTTTCCAGATGTGCATTTGGGGGGGGGCGGTGTACTGAAAGTTTGTGAGGGCTTCTAGAATCCCCAACAGGGTTCCTTTTTCTCCACATTCCTGCAAAGGCTTGTTAGTTCTTATCTTTTTTATAATAACCATTCTGACAGGTGTGAGGTGATAGCTCACAGTGGTTTTGACTTGGGTTTCCCTGATGATGAGTGATGCTGAGCATCGTTGTATGTGTTTGCTGGCCATCTGGATGTCTTCTTTGGAAAAATGTCTCCTCAGATCCTCTGCCCACTTTGTTTGTTTTTCTGATATTAGTGGTATGAGTTCTTTATAATTTCTTTTTGGATATTCATACCATATCAGATGTATGGTCTGCAAATATTTTCTTGCATCCCACAGGTTGCCTTTTTATTTTGATAAATTTGATTTGATTTTTTTATTTTGATAAACTTTATTTTGATAAATTTATTTTGATGATTTCCTTTACTGTGCAGATTTTTTTTGCCCTACTGCCCATTCCTAGATATTTATTTATTTATTTTAATTGTGTTATGCTAGTCACCATACGGTACATCATTAGGTTTTTTTTTTAAGTAACTCTTTTTATTAACATAAAATGTGTTATTTGCTTCAGGGGTACAGGTCTGTGAATCATCAGTCTTTTTTTTTTTTTTTTTTTTATTTCACAGAGGGAAAGAGATCACAAGGAGGCAGAGAGGCAGGCAGAGAGATAGAGGGGGAAGCAGGCTCCCCGCTGAGCAGGGAGCCCGATGCGGGCCTTGATCCCAGGACGCTGGGATCATGACCTGAGCCGAAGGCAGCGGCTTTAACCCACTGAGCCACCCAGGCGCCCATGAATCATCAGTCTTACACATTTCACAGCACTCACCATAGCACATACCCTCCCCAATGTCCATAACCCAGCCACTTTGTCCCTACCCCCCCCGCCCCCCTGCAACCCCCAGTTCATTTCATGAGATTAAGAGTCTCTATGGTTTGTCTTCCTCCCCTCCCATCTTGTTTCATTTTTTTCCCTCCCTACCCCCCACGACCCGCCCCCTGCCCTGCCTCGCAAGTTCCTCATATCAGAGAGATCATATGATAATTGTCTTTCTCTGATTGACTTATTTCGCTCAGCATAATGCCCTCTAGTTCCATCCACGTCATTGCAAATGGCAAGATTTTGTGTTTTTTGATAGCTGTGCAGAAGAATTTAAATTGATATAGTCCTACTTGTTTATTTTTGCTTTTGTTGCCTCAATTATTGTGATTCTTAACACAGAGTAGAATTATTTATAGAGTTTATAAAATATACTTAACTAGAGAATGTAAATATCTAAATGTGAGAGATAAAAATTAATAGAAATTACATAGAGAAATGTCTTTGAGGTCAGAGAGACCTTAAACAAAAACTCTAAAAGCACAATTGATATAGCTTACTTCATCCATATCAAAAGTATGTTCAGTGAAGGAACACACATGAAAAAGTCAATGGACAGGTGTGAGTAAAGTAGAAGATATCTGAAACATTTAAGAATGACAGCTTCCTCCACGTCATGTGGTAAGAAGCCATGAAAATCAGTAAAATCAGGCAGAAAATTCAACATAAAATAAAAATAAACATAAAATAAACATAAAATGGGTAAAGAATAGGGACAGTATGCTCATAATAGCCAAGATAAAGAAGAATCTGAAAAGATTAACAAAGATTTAAGACAATTAATATTATTAGTATTATTAGTACATATTAGTATGAAAATGCAAAATAAAATGAGATTATTACCCTACCAACATTGAGTTTGAAGAATTAGAAGCTTGGATGTGTCCATTATTGCAGAAATGAGGATATCAGAACCCTCGTGTCTTGCTGATGGAAATTTATGGAGGATGTAGCCATCGTGAAGAGCAGTCTAATAATTTTAACTCAAAATTAATCAGATCCAATGATCCACATATTCTGCTCCTAGGTGTATATGATCCCCAATCTTCATTGCCCCCTCCCAAAATCTCAGAAAGGCACAGATCGAGTCATGTGTGGATGTTAATTCCAGCATTATTTTTGGTCCTTCAGAATCAGACTCAACCTTGACCCCATCGTTGGTGATAGGTAATAGACAGGTAGTAGTAGTAGACAGGTAAGTGTGGTAAATGCATAATAATGAATATTATGAAACTATAAAGTGTAATAGACTAGATGTTCATGTAACAACACTCATGAACCCTAAAAAGAAAGGCTTTTTAAAAGATCCCTAATAAACTTTTTTCCTTCATTACAGCAACCATTCTGCTCCCTGGTCTTCAAAATCCTACTATTGCTCCCATTATACATTTTTTTTTGTCCTTGTGCATTTATGCCTTCAAACATCCCCAGTGCCCTTTCCAACATAGTTTGGGATAGAAAGAAAGCAAATGCTGTGCTTAATTTCCCATAATTATGATCAGGTCCATCTCTGACTATGATTTTTCATCACTATGGAACCCAAATAGTGGATGGTGATGGGGAACCACCATTTATGTTGGGATCAAAATACTAAAGAGGCTAGAGAATTTTTTTATGTCAGATTTCCCATTTCTCATTTCACCACTGAACATTTCAATCTAATAAGGGTAAGCTAAAAGAATAAATGTCATTTAGGACATAATCAGAACTTCATTTGCAAGCTGCTTGCTACTTCTGATGACGCTTCCTAAATTCTGGCACATGCTGACTGGGCTACCAGTATCCTTTGCCCATGAATTAATTATTTTTTTCTGCTTTAAAAAAAAAAAAACTTTCCCAAACCCATTCAGGTGATTTGTTTCTTGCTGTCCATCTTTGCAGGAGCACCGCCCCTGTCTTTCCTTTTCAAATCTCAAGAAAGTGTCTTATTTAGGAGTGTTAATAGCAGGTGTCTGAATGAATCTCACCACCATCAAGATCCCAGCAGGCTGCCAACATGAGAAAAAAACACGGAAGTGGGTGTCCTGCCTGATGACATTTCAATGCTTCAGATCCTTTAGCTTCTGAAAGAAAAGAGCCTGTGAGGTCGTTAGTCCGCTTGGCAGGGAGAAGAACATTTGGTACCTTGCAGTTAAAGAAAGTGAGCCCAGCCTGTCCCAGAAAGGGGGCTTGTCGGTGCTGCCCAGCCCGCCACAAAGGCGCAGGGTGGGGATGCTGGCCGTACTCAGTCCGCCATGGCTCCCCATGGCGTGGTGCAGAGACAAGCGTCCTGGTCTCACCAGTTGGTTCTGGCTCCTGCAGGACCATTTGCAGCATCGAGAGAGGGGCAGGGCGTCTTACAAGGTTGGAGACAGGAGCCTGTGACAGACTAAGACATTTCCCAGGAGTCTGCTACAAAACCCGGCCCCTGCAGAGTAATTGGGGGCTCCGAGGGAAACACTGGCCCGGCTATGAATTGTCCAGCTCTGATACCGTGGATTCGAAGAATCGGAGAGTGTGGAGCGGAAAATAGTGCCTCCGCCAAGAACACAGCCTCAAGGAAAAGATAAATTGAAGGTTAATCTTAACTAATTTGAGAATGAAAAAGGCTGCAAACGCTTGCGTTTCCGTAGTGTAGTGGTTATCACGTTCGCCTAACACGCGAAAGGTCCCCGGTTCGAAACCGGGCGGAAACAAAACGTTCTTTTACCATAAATTCTAAATTTTGTTCCCGAAATTTCCTACCTAAATTTGGCCACTTTCCTACCGAGTCTCAAATGTTCGGGCTCCCTTGGCAGCCCAAAACTTTCAGTCACAAGGATTACATTATATAACAAGAGCAGAGTTGAGACGCGCTCCCTCTCCCCGGCCACAACCAATCGTTTTTGCATTCTCCCGCCGGAGTCGGCGAGGATTCTGCGTTGGGCGGCGGGGGCTGCTCAGCGAAGGCCTGGTCCACACCCTCTTGGGGCGGAAGCGACAGGCACAGCCCTAAGAGGGGAGTGTGGCTGGTGTATGCAATGAGGGTCAAGAAGCCAACGGCAGCTGCAGGAGCCCAGCGGAGAGTCCAGGGGGTGGGGGGAGGCCGACAGGTCAGGTGCAGCCTTCTCAGGCCATTGTTGAAGGACTTTGGCCTTCACTCTGGTAAAACGGGAAGACCCTGGATTTCAAGCAGTGGAGTAACTCCGCAGGTCTTCAGTTTTTTAGAAGGACCCCTCTGCCAGATCTGTAGAGAATACCTTGTGTGGAGCGAAGAATGGAAGCAAGGGCACGTGTGAAGTCCCTCGCATCCCGCTGCGCACCAGAGAGAACTGTGGCTTGGACAGGATGGTGGCAGTTGAGTTGGTGAAAAGCAGTTACAGTCTAGATATGTTTTTAAGACAGAGGAAAAGAAATTCCTGAGAAAATGGATGTGAAGGGTGAAGAAAGTGGAATCAGTAATGACTTTGAGGGTTTTCTTAGGGAAGGATGGAGTTGCCATTGACTGAAATGGAGTAGACTGGATGGAAGAGCTTTATTAGGGGGAAATGTGGGAGTTCTGGTTTAGACATGCTAGCGCATGATGCCTGGTATACAGCCCTCGGGGTAATGCTAAGGAATCAGTTGATTATACAAGCCCAGAGTTCAGTGGAGTGGTCTAGACTATAGATACAAGTTTGTGAGTTATAGTCATTAAGCCATGAGAACAGATGAAATCACCAAGAAATGAGTGTTTATAAAGAAGAGGTCCAAGGACCAAACCCTGAGACATTCCATTATAGAAAAGGGTTGGTGAGAAGAGAAGAAACAAAGGATATTGAGAAGAAGAAGCCAGGGAGGTAGAAAGACTACCAGGACAGCAATGTCTTGAAAGTCAAATAAAGAAAATATTTTAAGAAGGATAAGGTGCCTATGGCCATTGAGAAGTCAAGGACTTAGAAGTGATGATTAATTTTAGACATTTAGAGGCCATTGCTGCTCTTGACAATAAGTTCCCATGAAGTGGGATTTACATTAGCACCACCAAGACAAAATACTTACGTACAAACCTAACAAAATTTGTATAAAATCTACATGTGAGAAAAGCTACAAAACTCTGATGAAAGAAGTCAATGTTGATAGTGGAGGAGGTTGTGTGTGTGGTGGGGTAGGGGGTTTATGAGAACTTCCCACTCAATTTTGCTGCGAACCTAAAACTGCTGTAAAAAAAAAAATAAAGGCTACTTAAAAAACAAACAAACAAAAAATGAAACAGCAACCAAAACAAGCAAGCAGAAAGAGCAAAGGGCATATTCCAGAATCTTCTTTGCCAACTTTTTAAAAAAAGATTTTATTTATTTATTTGACAGAGAGAGAGGTCACAAGTAGGCAGAGAGGCAGGCAGAGAGAGAGTGGGAAGGCACTACAAGGTCACATGAAAAACAACATAAATAAAGGGAAGGGAGAAGAATTGGGGTTATTCAAGCAAAAAGCCCACCACAGTAGATAATTATTTCTAGTTGATTTGATGCAAAAAGATCAAAATAAAAATCACCTTTTTAATTACCCAGTTATGTGCTCCACATATTCCAGCTTCTTACCCTAACTCCACCATCGTGCACTTTTTCTCAAGTTGTTGCTTCTTTTTCTCTCCTTCCCACCACCCCTGCCTCGGAGAGGGGCACAGGGAAGGCGGGTGTCACTGTCGAGGACTAAGAAATAAAGTCAATCTCAGTTTTGTGTTGGAGAGGCTATTTCCAATGCCTAGGGTGACTGCAGCAAAATTACTCGGTTTTTTTTAAACACAAGAACTAACGCCTTCCTTGGAATGTCTGGGGCTCAAACCCACAACATCAGTGTTGTTCCTACACCTTCCACCTACCAGAGCTAACAGTCACCTGGCCAGAACCTCTTTTTACTTAAAAAAGTTAAAGGTTGGGGTGCCCAGGTAGCTCAGTTGGTGAAGCATTTGCCTTTGGCTCGGGTCATGATCTCAGGGTCCTGGGATCGAGCCCCACATAGAGCCCCACATCAGGCTCCCTACTCAATGGGGAGTCTGCTTCTCCCTCCTCCTCTCCCGCCCCCTCCCCCTCTGCTCGCGCTCTCTCTCTCACACACACACACACACACTTGTTCACTCTCTCAAATAAATAAATGCAATCTTTAAAAAAAAGTAAAAATTGGTTGGCATTCTTGTGTTTCTTTAAAACTAAAGGAAATCCTCTCCCTCTCCAAAGGAGACTTTTTTTTTTAAGGGTGGTGAGACGGGGGCTGTGCTAAGGGACGGAAAGAGGGGAGACTGGGAAGCAGACGGGCCAAGACTGGGACAGAGATGGAGGCTGAAGCCCAGAGGACAAAAGAGAGGAGGGGCTGAGCACCTGAGGCGCAGAGCGAGGAAGGCAGAGCAGCGGGAGGGCCAGGTCCGGGGTGTAGTCTGAAGGGCAGGACGCAGAGTGAGGCCCAGAAAGCGGGAGGCTGGGGACAGAGGGGTGGGAAATCCAGGCGCAGCGAGCCAGAGAGAACCTGGACGGGCAGGTGCCGGGTCAGCAGGCCTCCGGGTGCAGACTCCGCGTCCCTGCCCCGCTGCGGTGGTTACCACAGACGCCTAGCCTGTGCCGGGAGCGGCGTCTAAGAAACCCGAGCTCCCGTGGAAGGGCAGCTATAAGTTGCAGCCAGCGCTAGGGACCTGCCGAGGGGCCTGGGGCGGCGAGCGGAGCACCGGGAGCCTCGCGCCAACGGCCGGACAGCATGGCCCGCAGGCCTGCCTGGTGGCTGGGCCCTCTGCTCCTGCTCTCCGTCGGGGGGGCCTCGGCTCCAGGTAGGAAGACGCTGAGGGTCAGGCAGGGGCTCCGGGGGGGGGGGTCCTGGCCCGACTCCTTCCCCCTCTGTGTCCACAGCGTCCCTCCTGAGGCGCCTGGGGGAGCACATTCAGCGGTTTCAGGAGGGCTCAGGCCCGAGCCCGACTTTCGGCCTGGGGGCTGGCCCGCTCCCCAAACAGGGGTGGCTGGAGCAGCCCCTGGACCCCTTCAACGCGGCCGACAGGCGATCCTTCCTGCAGGTGAGGCCGGGAGGAGGGGAGCCCACCGCCTCCCTTCCCCCGCTCTACCCCGGGTCCCCGCATCGCTGGCCCCGCGGCCTCACCCTCTGCCCTCTGTCAGCGCCCCCCCGTGGCCCTTTGAAGAGACAAACAGGAGAGAAAAGAACACAAGTCTATTGAATAAACAAGCCTACTTCACATGCTACCAAATATGTAAAGAAAGACCCAGAAGGGAGGGAGGCTGTGATGAACTGGGAAGAAAGGTCAGGACTCTCCATCCTATTTCTTCCTCCCCGGCCCACCTGCCAGCGGTACTGGGTGAATGCCCAGCACTGGGCCAGCCCGCGTGGACCCGTGTTCCTGCATCTGGGGGGCGAGGGCAGCCTCACCTCTGGCTCAGTGATGAGAGGTGAGAAGCCAGGGTGAGGAAGGCACGCTGGGGAGCTGGTGGGGGCGGGGGGGACAACCTGCACCCCCAACCATATCCTCTTCGCAGGGCACCCTGCAGCCCTGGCCCCAGCCTGGGGGGCCCTGGTGATAGGCCTGGAGCACCGGTTTTATGGCCTGAGCGTACCTGCTGGGGGCCTGGACGTGGCCCAGCTCGGCTTCCTGTCCAGCCGCCACGCGTGAGTGACCGCGGAAAAGTGTCTGGGGCGGTGGCACCGACGGGTCTGCGTCTCCGCCTGCCCGCATGGTTGTCGCGCTTCTCCGCCACCTGAAGCGGACCCCTGGGTCTCTGGTTCAAGTTTTCTTCCCTTCGTCAGGGTCTTACGCTTTCTCTCTGGATCCCTGGGTCTCCGTCCCCCCCGCTCTCTCTCTGGCCATATTTGCCTCCCTCTCGGTGTCACTGCGGCCGGCGGTCCAGCCCCCGCGTCTGGTCCCTGAAGGACACCGCCTCCTCCCCCCTCGCCCCCACCCCCGCCCCGGTCTTCAGCTCCTGCTCCGGCCCTGCAAGGCACCGTGCAGACGCGGCTGGGGCGCGGGCAGAGCACAGCCCGGCTCACCGCTCCGCCTCGCTCGCGTCTCTCCCCGGCCTTAGAGGACACTGGGCGCCCTTGCGGTGGCCCCGAGGTCCGCTGGGCTTGGGGTGCGCCGTGCGCCCTCTGACCCCCGCTTTCTCACGCTGCCTGCGCTCCCGCTACGGAGCCCCGCGCCGTTCCCCAGACTGCCGAGCTCGCTGCCCCCCGCAGGGCGGGGGCTGCCCCCACATTTGCACGGCTCCCTCCCTCCCTCCCGCGCCCCCTCCGGGACCCCGACGCCGTTGCCAGCCCCTCCCGGTCCTACGCCTGCTCCCTGTTCGCCCCTGTCCCCGCGGGACAGGCTGCCCCCTTCCCAGCCGGCGTCTCTCGGCCTCCCTCCTGCTCCACCCCTCCCGGCCCCCACCTCTCCTGCTTTCTCTCCGTCTCTCCATTTCCCAGCAGCTACTCCGGTTTCTAGCGGCAGGAGGATGGCGCTCACCGTTTGCGAAAGTCCGGGCAGAAAGAAAGACACTCGGGATAGAAAAGAGGATGTTAGGCGCATCCCAGCTTCTCCCTTTGTAATTGGGTCTGTCCTCCCTCCGGTGGCTTCGACCCGCTCCAGCCCGGGACCCCTCCTCTTCCTGAGTGGCCCTCCTTTTCGGCCTGGACTTGTCAGGTTCCCGCTTCCAACGCCCCAGAGATTTTTCCTCCCCCCGGAGCCCGGAGGAGCGGGGGAGGCTTTCCGGAGGGGCCTCCCCCGGCCCAGGCGAGCACTGGCGGAGGAGGACGGGGGGCGCGGGGAGCCCTCGCCCCGGTCCCTGGAGAAGAGCCCTGGCGTCCGGCCACCCCCCCCAAGTCACGCCTCTGGGTCCCCGGCCGCGCAGGGAGGAATCTTCGGGGACTCCCGGCGAGGAGCGCCCACCGAGCCTCCCCTCTAACCCCAGGCTGGCGGACGTGGCCTCGGCCCGCGTGGCCCTCGCCCGCCTCTTCAACGTGTCCATCTCTAGCCCCTGGATCTGCTTCGGAGGCTCGTACGCCGGCTCCCTGGCCGCCTGGGCCAGGCTCAAGGTCCCCGGGGCTCTGGGGGCGGGCGGGGGACTCCCTCGGAGGCCCGGGGTACCCGCTCCCCATTCGCTCCCCCCGCCCCCCCTCCGCCTGAGGAACTCGCTACCAGAGTCAGCAGAGGGTGGGAACTTGCCTAAGACCACAGGACGCGGGAGCGACGCGGGGGGTGGGGGGTGCGGGGTCCCCGTCGGTCCGCCCGCCGGCTGACGGCTGCCCTCCCTCAGTTCCCCCACCTCGTTTTCGCCTCCGTGGCCTCCTCCGCTCCGGTGCGGGCCGTGCTGGATTTCTCGGAGTATAACGAGGTCAGGACGGCGGGCGCGGGTGCGGGAGGGGCCCTCGGTGCGGGGAGCGCCCTGATTCCTGCTCCCGCGGCCCGCTTCAGGTGGTGTCCCGCAGCCTAATGAGCACTGCCGTCGGCGGATCCCCGGAGGTAGGAGATGGGGCCGGTCCGAGAGGGTAGGGGGACGGGAGGCCTTGCAAGGCGGGGGCCAGAGGAAAAGGGGGAAGCTTGCCAGGTGCGGGGTCTGAGGGAGGCGGGAGACCCGGGAGGTGGGCGGACTTGAGGACGTTGGACAGAGGGACCCGGCGGGGCGCGGAGAAGCTGGACCCCCGAGCAGGGGCGGGGCTGATGCGGGGCGGGGCCTGGGGGGCGACCCTATCAGGGGGTGGGGGTCC
>LNAC01000176.1:92760-144206 GCA_002007465.1 Ailurus styani | reverse complement strand
GGCGTCCGCAGCCTTCGCCGAGGTGGAGCGGAGGCTGCGCGCGGGCCGGAAGGCTCGCGGGTCACTGCGGGCGGAGCTGGGCGCCTGCTCGTCTCTGGGCCGCGCGGAGGACCAGGCGGAGTTCCTGGGGGCGCTGCAGGCCCTGGTGGGGGGCGCGGTGCAGTACGACGCGCAGGCGGGAGTGCCGCTGAGCGTGCGGCAGCTCTGCGGACTCCTCCTCGAAGGCCGGAGCAACGGCAGCCGCTCTGCACCCTACCACGGGCTCCGGAGGGCAGTGCAGGTGAGCGGCCCTGCGCGGTCGCGAGTTGGTGCGGGGGAGGCGGGTCAGCCGGCAGGGTTCCTGCTCCACTGCCTGACCTTGGGCCATCGTCCTGAGCTGTAGTTTCCTCATCTGTGAAATAGGAGTGACACCTCCGGGCCCTCGGGGAGGTGCAGTGAAGTCGGTCAAGGGAACTACGCAGTTTGCAGGTGTTAGCCACTGTGACTGTTACCTCTTTTGCCCATCTTGTGCTGTCCACTTACCCGGGCCTGCAACAGAGTCTAGCGCAGAGCAAAAGCTCACTTAGCATGTACAGAAGGAAGAGGAAATGTAGCCCTCCGGACAGAGTTCTCCTAGAGCCCGGGATTCCAGCCTCCGAATCCAGTTACAAACAGCTGTTCCTTCTCCAGCGCTGTCTGGACCAAACGCTGTAAGAAGGGCTTCACATATATTATTTCATTAATCCTTGCCACAGTTCTAGGAGCTAGGCACTGTTTTTATCCCCACTTACAGATGAGGAAACTGAGATGATCACTTGCCCAAGGCCTCACAGCCATCTCGTAGCTCTAGCCCACTGGGACCCAAGCACCCACAGGCTCTGACCCCTGACTCTCAGGAGAACTCTGCAGCTCTTTGGACTTCTGACCTTTGACTTGCAAGGACCTGTGTATGATTTCCGGCCCTGGGCCCTGACTTGCTGCGGGGACAGCAGGAATGTATGTGCATGTGTTTGTTGTCCCCTAGGTTGTCATGCACAGCCTGGGCCAGCAGTGTCTAAGCTTCTCCCGAGCAGAGACAGTGGCACGACTGAAGGTCACAGACCCGCACGTGTCCGGCGTGGGTGACCGGCAGTGGTTGTACCAGACTTGTACGGAGTTCGGCTTCTGTGAGTGGCCCTCCCCACCCTCACCCCCCAAAACAAACACTCTGTGCTGTGCCCAGACGAGCTGTCTCCTGGAGGGTCCGGACTGGGTTTCATTTCGGTGGGACAAGTGGCCAGGCTGCGGGCCTTGTCTAGCCTGCAGGTGCAGGGCTGGAGGGTAGACACTCCGCGAGAGTGTGCATGTGCCCTGGGCCCTCACAGACCTTCTCACACACATCGTCCCTCCAATCTGCTCTTCCTCTGCGTCCCTGTCCCAGGAAGGGCCCCACCGTCTCCCTAGTTACCGTCTAGAAACCCTGGCAGTTTTTTGCGTGCCTCCTTCCCTCTGTCCCCACAGCCTGTCAGTCCCTGACTCTTCACCTCAACCCCGCTCTGTTCCCAGCTCTGCTGTCTGGGTGGAGGCCCCCAGCCCCTCCTGCCTCCATCCCTGACCCAGCCTCCTCGCTGGTCTCCAGGCCTTCTTTTCCCTGGTACAATCCAATTTCCTCACCGCTCGAGAGCGATCTTTCTAAATATGACCTTGTCCTTCCTCTGCTCAAAACCTGCGGGTCCCAGGGGAGGGTTGCCAAATAAAATACAGGCTGCCCAATTACAGTGAATTTCAGATAAACATTTTTTAGTGCCTGTCCCAAACATTGCATGTGACATGCTTATACACTAAACTCTAAAAACTGTTTGCTTATCTGAAATACGAATGTAACCGAACATCCTGTAATTTCAGTGCTAAATCTGAGTACCTCACCCCAGACTTCAGATCCTTTCCACATCCCCTGAAGGCAATGAAGATATGGCTTAAAGCAAAGCATTCATATTCCAACTCCACTGTTTCATAGCGATGTGATCTTGTGCGAACTGGGGCAAATAACCTAAACTCTCCCTCTGTGCCTTAGTTTCCACATCTGTAAAGTGGGAATAACAGCAGTGCTTCTCTCATAAGGTTTTTTCCAGGATTAAGGGAGGTAATACATGTCACATGCTAAGAATAACACTGGTATGCAGCAGGTACTCCCTAAATACTTATTATTACGAGACATTACATATTTTGACCCCCTAATCACTACATATTTTGGCACCTCAGGAACTTGGCCCATACTGTTCGCTTGTCCTGGATTACTCATCTTCCTCTCGTCACCCAATTCACTCCTCTTTGAGTCTCAATACACGATGCTTCCTCCTCAGGAAGCCTTCCCTGATTCCTGGAGCTAAGTCTGCCTCCTGCCCGCCCCCCCCCTTCCACCCCCTCCACGGTTCTGCATTTCTCGCCCTAGCGCTTCCCGCAGTCTCCTCATACAGACCTTATTGCCCGTCTGCCCCTCTGCACCGTGAGCCCTGTCACCTCCAAGCCTGTTTGCTTCTGTGCTCCCAATACCGCTCACGATGCCTCTGAGCATACAGGAGGTGCTCAATAAATGGTGGAGAAAGGAATGAGTGAGTGTCGGGCTAAGGGAGTTGGATGCAGGCTGAAGGCTCAGGGGAACTAGGGATCTTAAGCAAGGGAGACGCGGTCAGTTTGTGCTTCACGCTCGCCTGTCCGCTTGTCCCTGTGCGGGCTCCCGTCTTTACGGGGCTTTCTCTTCTCTGTCTTTGCCTGGCTCACTCTTCCTAATTCCTGAAGGTTTTATCCCCGCAGGATGCTTTCCTGGAGGCTCCCTCTGGGATTCCTCCTACCCAGGCCTTTGTCCGTCACCCGTCACCGACACGACCTCCTGGGCAGTCCTCATCTGAGGGCGGGAGTGTCTCTCTGACGGGACCGTGAACTTACTGAAGGGAGGGTATGGAGCTGCTCTGGTCATCACCAGGGAAGGCTCCATAAGTGATTAGTAAAGGGGAGGGCGGTAGGCCCCGCACTGACAGACCTCTCCCTCCACAGATGTCACCTGTGAGGACCCCAGATGCCCTTTCCCGCAGCTCCCGGCACTGCCCTCCCAGCTGGAGCTCTGTGAGCAGGTGTTCGGGCTCTCCGCCTCATCCGTCGTGCAGGCTGTGGCCCAGACCAACACCTACTATGGGGGCCAGACCCCGGGGGCCACCCGGGTCCTGTTCATTAACGGTGAGCCGGGCATCGGAACCTTCCTCCTAGATCGCCACCTAGCCGGGGTGCAGCACACCATTCTTCCCTTTCTTACCAGGGGACACAGACCCCTGGCACGTGCTGAGCGTAACACAAGCCTCTGGACCCTCAGAGGCAGCCCTTCTCATCCCGGGTGCCTCCCACTGCATGGACATGGCCCCCGAGAGGCCCTCAGACTCGCCCAGCCTCCGCCGAGGGCGCCAGGTAAGAGAGCAGCGGGCTGGGTAATTAGCATGTTCGTTTGCATGTTGATTTGCTTGTGCCTGCCCTTGGCGGCCAGAGTCTGACCTTCACAGTTCTCCCCACAGAGCATCTTCCGGCAGCTGCAGAGCTGGCTCGGGCTGGCAAAGGAGAGCCTGGTGAGCAGTGGGGGCTGAGGGGCCTTACCCTCGCCTCTCCCTGCATGGCCACCTCTGTCCTTGACGGACTCACCGGAGGGGGCCAGCAGCTTGTGGGGAAGGAGGAAATCTCCAGGATTTGGGCTTCAGCCCGTGTCCACAAACGTCCTCACTCGTGATCATGACCCAAAGCGTTGTGTGACCCAGAGTTGTGTAAATATAATCAGAGAATTGTCCTCATTGTGACTACTGGTTTCTTACTTTAATTTTTAGAGAGCATTTTATTAATCATTTCATGGCTATCCTTTTTTATTGCTTCAAATATCTTCTGGAAAGCCGCTTTGTGTCGTAGAATTCTGGAATGATCTCACATTGATTTATTTTTTTTCCTACTTCCAGAAAGACAGTGATCTTTGTAGGAGTCAGCTTCTGTCTCTGTCCGTTCAGGCTGCTGTAAGAGAACACACAATCCACGGGGTGGCTATGGACAGAGCCAGTGATTCCTCACGGTTCTGCAAACCGGGAAGTGTGAGATCAAGGCACTGGGAAATCAGGTGTCTGGTGAGACCTCGCTCCCTGGTTCCTTCTCAGGTGTCTTCTCTCCGGGTCCCCACATGACAGAAGGCATGTTGGTGTTTTAAACGCCAAATGTCAGAGCACTGTGCTCCGGCCCAAGTCCTGCTCAGACCCTGCTCAGACCTCAGACCCTGAGCTGCCCCGGGCCTCACTGCTCCTCTCAGGGTCCCCCTCTTCCTTGGACCTGTCCTTCCCCCTTGGCTCTGCCTCTGTCTCTGAATCTTGTCCCGTCTCTGGGTATTGTCATTTCTGCCTCTCTGTGTCCTAGTCCATCGCTCCATCAGTCCCCTCTTCGCCTCCTCTCTCGCCTTTCCACTGCTGTCGACTTCTGTCCCCCATCCTTGGTCTCCGTGTCACCTTAGTCACTGTCTCTCTCATCCTCTATCTCTGCCTCTGTTTCCCTCTCCTCAGACTTGCCCTGTCTCTCCTTCGCTGCTTCTCAGTCTCTGTCTCTCTGAGGCCATCTCCGTCTGTGTCTCTGATAGTCTTCCTCTCTGTTTCTCTTCCTGACATGTAATCTTTGTCCTTCTCTCTCTCTTTCAGTCTTCCCTCCTAAGCCTTCACTCACCATCACTTCCCACCACCCGATGCCTCTCTGGCACCCTGATAGGGACACCCCGGGCTTTGGGAGGGCAGGAAGCAGCAAGTCAGGGAGACAGCATCTCTGGGGAGTGGGGAAGGGCAGAAATAGAGACAAGCCAGGACAAGGGAGGAGGGAGGAGAAGCCACAGCCCACTCTCCTGTGAGGAACTCCCTCCTTGCCTATCTTGACTTCGACCCCTGAGGATGAGCCCTTTCCCCCGCCTAGCGCTAACCCAGCCCTGTTCAGCAGGTGCTACCCTGTACCGCTTACTGACCTTGAACCACAGCCCCTCGTGCTGGGGTCTGGCCTCAGGGCCTCACTTTATATGTTCAGCACATGCCCCGAGGTCTCACCCATCATGGGCACTCAGAGCCTGTTGGGAAATGAAACGATGGGGTCTAAGCTCAACTCTTCTTCATACACTTTCAGTTTTCCTCCCACTTGGCCGGGTGCACCTTCCTTCCATCTCCTTTGCAAACTTCCTTTCACCTTGACATCTGAATGTGTTTGGGTTCGGTGCGGAGCTCTGTTCTCAAGCATTCTGGGCGCTGCCCTGGCAGGGGGCCTGCGGCACCGGGCTGAGCTATGGGGTGTACATGGCGGGGTGCATGGTGGCTCTGGGGTGGCTGGAGTCCCCAGGCCAGAGTCCCCAAATGGCTGCTGGTGACCGGGCAGCCCGCTGTTTTCACCCAAGATCGCTCTGCAAACAACATTACCGTCCCTACTAGAAAAGGATGGAGGATTCTGAAGTGCTCTCCCTCCCTGTCCTCCTTGTCCCATACTTGGCCCCTACTATCCATTCTCTACCTACAACCACAGTGATGCTTTCAAAGTCAGTTGGGTCATGACACCTCTCTGCTTGAAACCCTCAGATCACTTCCTCCTACAACCGGAATACAGTCCAAATTCCTTCCCGTGGCTACAAGGCCCTACATACTTTGGCTTTGGAAGTCTTCTCTGAACTCACTTGACACTGCAGGCCAAAGACGTGGCCTCTTTCGTTACTTAAAATCTAGGGTCAGTTCCTACCTCAAGCCCTTGCATTAGCTGTTCCCGCTGCCCAGAGGTTGTTCCCTTTAATGACCTTTAAATGACTGTTTCCTTCTAAACATTCAGGCTCAACTCCAATGTCACCTCCTCCAAGAGGCCTTTCCTGACTACTCCCAGGTCCCAGTCACTCCCTATCATGTTACCTGTTTTATGTACTTCCCAGCCACAAGCACGATGTTCAGAATTGAATTCTAATGAGGATAAACAGTTTTGAGGAGTGTAGAAGCATTCCGCCGGCTTGTTGCACGCCAGTTCCACCCTTAAACATGACCAAGTGGGGCTTCCTTCGTGGGCGATCTGCTTTGGAGGTTTCTGCTTAGGTGCAGATGTGGGCATAACCTTATCCCAAAGTGAGAGCTCCGGGGCCCTGGGAAGATGCCTCATCTACGAACCCTCTCTAGACCATACTTTCAACATGACACAATCTCTCACATTGAATCTAGAGAAGAACAAGGGTGAAGGACTAGTACTACCTGACCAAACAATTTCCTTTAAAGCTCCAATAATTAAGACAATGCGGCATGAGTATTACATATGGACAGATCAATGGGGCAGGACCAAGTCCAGAAGTAGATACACACACACACACACACACACACACATACCCCATCAGTTAGTTTTCTACAAAGATGCCAATGCTGATCACAGAGGAACAGTCTTTAAAACAAGTGATTCTGGAACAGCTGGATAAATTATAGACCTTCTCTCCATCTCTTTTGCAAAGTCCTTTGCAACTTGATATCTGAATGGGCCTGGGTTGGGTGCTAGGCTGCTTTCTCTTCCCCAACAGTCTCTGAGCTCCAGAGCTGGGTGGGCGGAAATGTAACCTCATCCCTACTAATACCATACTGAAAAGTTAATACAAGTGGATCATAGATCTAAATGTAAAACTCAAACTATAAAATATCTAGAAAAAAATAGAAAAATTAATGGCCTTGGAGTAGGCAAGTATTTCTTAGGGAGAAAAGAATAGCGTAAGATACACAAAAAGGGATAAATTGACATTATCTAAATGAAAATTTCTCATTAAAAAAATTCACATTAAAAAACATTAAGAAGTGGAAAGACATGGAAAAGACTGAAGGAAAACACACACACTACATACATTTGGCAAAGGATCTGTGTCCAGATTAATGAATTCCTAGAAATCAATCTTAAAAAGACAAGCCAGTAACAAACGGTTACGAAAGAGGAAGCCCCGCTCTCGGCGACTTTGGTCAGAATTTTTTTCGGGTCAGAATTGGGATTTGAGAAAGGTACGCGGAGGAGGGTTCGTTCCTTCAAACCAAATGTTAAACTCCTTTCTTTTTTCCCATCACCCAAAGTGGGGGAGCGCGAACTAGGAAGAATTGTGGGGATTTTTTTAAAAAACTGTTCATCCTACATGGGTTTTGTTTTGGTCCCTCTCCCCCCCTCCCCACCCACTCCCGCTCTCCACCCTCCTCAGCACCCTCCCCTCACCCCTCAATTGGAGAACTGATGATACCTTCGGTTTTTGTTTACATCAAAGGGATATGCGTGAGTCCTCTTGGCAGGTGGCTGGTTAGCTCAGCTGGTGAGAGTGTGGTGCTAATAACGCCAAGGTCGCAGGTTTGAGCCCTGTGCAGGCCATGCCAGTGTGTGTTTTACCATTTCTGCACACAGTTCCCAGGTACCGACCCCAGAGAACACCACTGCTGAACCGAAATACTTGCGAGAGCTGTTTTGACCTAATGTCTTGTTTTTGTTTTTGTTTGTTTTTCAAAAAGTAACATATGAAAGCTGAAATGAAGAGAATTTTTAAAGGAAATTGAGCAAAATAGGGCGGGTACAGTTAGCTAAGAGGGGATAGGAAAAGTTGGAGAATTCCCTGTTTTGTGTTGGAAAAAAACTGTAATGGTTTTGGCTTGTATTACACTTTCAGCAAAGACTAAGAAAATTCTCTCATGGCCGGTTAGCTCAGTTGGTTAGAGCGTGGTGCTAATAACACCAAGGTCATGGGTTCAATCCCTCTACGGGCCATTACCTCTATTTAGACGCTTAATTTCTGAAGAAGCAGCTTCTTAATATTAGAGCTCATTTTCGAAAAAGTTGACCTATTCAGAAGTTGAATCTGAAATGTTCTAACCTTTTGCATCATTGATGGAGGGAATGTGCACAGTGGGAGGCTCTGGGACACTTGAGAACGGGGGAAGATGACCTCCATCATATTTCAAACAAAGCACATTCTGCCTGAACTGCGAGCATTAAAAGAGCCCCGAAAGAAAAGTATTCATAATTTAACATTTGTTTTTAAATATCTCCACTCTTCAGAATGCAATAATTAGCTGTTATTTTGTGTCTGGTAGATGCTGGAGACATACTGTTACGTGAAGAAAGCAGAATCCAAGAGAGTTTGCGTTAAGATTCTGATTCTTCTATTTTAAAGCCAGCTTTATTATGAGATGATTTACATACAATAAAATGAACCCATTTTAAGCATAGAATTTGACATATTTATACATGCAAGTAACAACCACCGCGAAGTAGAGACCATTTCCATGATCCCCAAAAGCTCCTTGTGCTCTGTGGTAGTAAGAATAATGCCCTCCCCCAAAGATGACCACATCCTAACGCTTGAAGTCCACAAATATGCTATTTTTCATGGCAAAGGGACTTTGTGCATGCAGTTAAGGATCTTAAAAGGAAGTGATTACCCTGAATTATCTGGATTGGGTCTGATATAATCACAAGGGTCTGTGAGAAGAGTCAGGGTCACAGAAGGAGATGTGACCCAGAAGCAGAGGTTGGAGAGATGCAGGACTATTCACCAAAGAATACCAGCCGTGTCTACAAGTTGGACAAAGCAAGGAAATAAATTTCCCTGTAGAGCTTCTAGAAGGAACTCAGTGCTGCTAACCCATTTTAGACTGACTTCTGGAAGTTTAAGATAGTAAGTTTATGTTGTTTTAAACCACTGAATTAGTGGTGATTTGTTACAACTGCAATAGAAAACTAACATATACCCCTTCTGGTGACTTATACCTTCATCCCAGCCCCCACACAACTATAGATCTTTTTTTCTGTCACGAAAGTTCTGCCTTTTCTGGAAATTCTTATAAATCATGGACTATATATTCTTGAATTCCTGGCTTCTTGAGCTCATCACAATACTTCCAAGATTCATTCATGTATCAGTAGCTTTATTCCGTTTTATTGCTTAGTCGTACTCCATTGTAGAGATACATCACCATTTGCTTTCCATTCGCATATAAATGGACATTTTCTCTGTTTTCAGTTCTAGCTATCGTGAAGAGCGCTGCTGTGAAGATTAATTGAACAAGTCTTTGTGTGGACGTATGTTGCATTAGTCAGGGTTCCCCAGAAAAAGAGAGGGGGAGATTTTAAGGAATTAGCACAGGCCATGGTGAAGGTTGACAAATCCATGTCTGCAGGGTAGATCAGCAGAGTGGACACCTGGAAAAGAATTGATGATATAGCTCCAGTCAAATGACAGTCTGCTGGCAGAATTCCCTCTTTTCTCAGGAGAAGAAGGTCTTTTTCCTTTTAAGGACTTCAACTTACTGGACAAGGCCCACCCACATTATGAAGGGTAATCTGCTTTATGCAAAGTCCACTGGTTGGTTTTTTTTTTTTTAAGATTTTATTTATTTATTTGACAGAGAGAGAGCGCACAAACAGGGGGAACAGCAGGCAGAGGGAGAGGGAGAAGTAGAATCCTCACTGAGCAGGGAGCCCAACTCAGGGCTCAATGCCAGGACCCCATGATCATGACCTGAGCTGAAGGCAGATGCTTAACCTCCTGAGCCACCCAGGTGCCCCAAAGTCCACTGGTTTAAATGTTAATATCACCTGAAAAATATCTTCATGGTAACATCTAAACTAACGTTTGACCAAATATCTGTATACTGTGGCCTAGCCGTGTTGACACATAATGTTAACCATCATATATGTTTTCATTTCATTTGGCGTGAAATACCTAGGAGTGGAATTACTGGGTCTTTTGGTCAATGTATGTTTGACTTTATAAGAAACCATCAAGTGTTCTCCAAAATGGCAACACCATTTTACATTCCAAACAATTCTTTATGAGAGTTCCATTTGCTCCAAACTTCTCCAACATTTGATCTTGTCAGACTTTTAAATGTTAGACAGTCTACTGGATTTGAAGTATTATCTCATTGTGGTGTTAATTTGCATTTGCTATAACTAATAGTATTTTTCATAGACTTATTGCCTATTTATATACCTTCTTGTTTGAAGTGTGTGTTCAACTCTTTCATGTTTTTCTTGGGTTTTGTCATTTAGTACTGAGTTGTAAGAGTCTTTTATAGATTCTGGATACCTGTCCCTTCTTAGTTATGTATCTGAATATTCTCACAGTCTGTGACCTGCCTTTTCATTTCCATACTTTTGATGGAGAACATTTGATCAGATGTTTGTATTTTATACTTCATGCAGAGATATCCTAAGACATCTTTGCATTCTCCAGGGTCATGATGTTTTCTCCTATTTTTTTTTATTTGACAGAGAGAGAGAGAGAGAGAGAGAGAGAGATCACAAGTAGGCAGAGAGGCAGGCAGAGAGAGAGGAGAGAGAGCCCAATGCAGGGCTAGATCCCAGGACCCTGAGATCATGACCTGAGCTGAAAGCAGAGGCTTTAACCCACTGAGCCACCCACGTGCCCAGATTCTATGAAGTCTTAAAGTGATAATGTAAAATTTTCTTCAAGTGTTAAAAAAGCAAATTATTGCATGTCATGAATATTTGTTATATGAAGATAATGGTTTAAGTTAAATGGCTGTTTATTCAATATGATTAGTACTAATAGCCACTTCACATTTTTGGAAAATAATATATCTATGAAAATAGTATAACCAAAATGTATCTGTTCCTAAGAAACACTACACTTTGAAACTGGGTTAACTAGGTGAATACAATACTTTTAAACGAGGTTATGCTTTTAGAATATACTTTTTTATAATATTATTTATTTATGCACAAGTGGTTTTTGATTTTCAGAACATAAACTTTGTGTTAATTTTAGCAGATTATTATCTTCAGTATAAAATTATAGTTATTAATAGTCAATAATGTCATATAAATTTGTAAATTTGTTTTCATATATTTTCATTAAAATTGCTTTTGAAATGCAGAAAAAAGGAAAATGTCTCATTCAAATGAGAGTTGTGTTAAATTTTTCTTCTGCTGTTTCATTTTTGGAAGAATTTTCAACAGCTAAAATATTTCGATTTTGTGTTTTCTTGTAGTTTTTTTGTATAAAGTGTATTCAGATATTGCGTGAAGAGATTTGAGATAATTTACACAACTCCTAGTTCAAGACCAACCACTTCTATCCCTACATAACAATACAGTAACTTTAACAGATATCTTTGGGAAAGAGGGTGGGGGTCCAAGGGAAAATTTTCTGTCTTCAGATTTTTGTCTCCTTTGGTCTCGCAGGATTTTGAATCCACTTCATTTTTCCTTTACCATCCAATTTCCAAAGGGAGCTACTCCCTCCTGTTTTCTTTTCACTGAGAGGTCCTTCCTTTGTATGGTTTCTACCTTATTTCTGTCTGATGTCCACAATCCTTCCCTGTAGACAGTGTTTTGATCTACCAGGAGCCCTTTTCAGTGTTTTCTCACTCAGAGTGGAATTTCTATTTGGGGGGAGGGGACTTTAGCTGATTCTTAGGCTCTCATTTCCCATTTTCTTATTTCTAGATGGATTTCTGGATCTTCTTCCATTCTCTGCAAAGACTTGCCTCTGGGAGCTTCTGAAAGATAGGTATGTTTGGATTGGGTGTTTATAGTTTTCCTTACAAGTAACTTGAAGTTTGTAGTGTTCTCTCTTCTAGTCAGGGAGAAGGTATAGTTTTATTGTTGTGTGTTTGTGTGTTAATGTTGGGAAATTCAGATCTGAGTGATTATTACTATCCTCACGTTTTAAATCACTACCCAAATTATGAGACACTTAAAAATTCCATAGTGCTTTTTTTTAAAAAAGTGTGCTTTCCATTTTTTTAATAGTGTCAAATTTTCTTATATTGGTAGTGCAGCAACTTTCTTTCCACAAGCACGTGAATGTTTGTGTTTCCTTACAAAACCACAAAAGAATGTCTGATCTACCTTCTTTAAAATCTGATTCTGTGGGAGACCACACATGTCCAATTACATGAAAACTAGAGACTTACGGTTTCTGAGATCAAACACTTGGGGTTTCTTTTAACTACATTTCTCTACTGCTTCAACTTGCTAAAGTGGATGCTGTTTCTGCAATTATAAATCCTTAACATTGTAACTACTATGGAATTAGAATAATCTTTTCAATCAGGCCCTGGCTGTGTACTATTTTAAAGTATTCCACGTTTGTTGATGGTCAGGCGTTGCTTGTAACTGTTTTCTCCCTGGGCATCATAAAAGGCAGAGAAATCCTCTGCTAGTGCAAGCCAGCATGCCCCATCAATGAGTGTCCAGAAGGGGAAACTGAGGATGCAACCCATTGGACCCTAGGTTATCTCAGTATCTGGAGGGAAAAGGAGAGTTCCCCAAATTTCTTTTGAATGGAAGCCAAAGGTAACATTGTAGTTCCACTGGGAATTGAACCCAGGATCTTCTGCATGGAAGGCAGATGTGCTAACCACTACACCATGGAACCTAAAAGTAGCTAAATCTTTTAAGACCTCTTACTAGAATCAACATGAGAAAAGAAGACCAAAATTAGGTATAGATTGTGAATATGACTAAGAATTAACTCTGTGAACTTGGCCCTAGGAGATAGGTGGGACAAATGAGCTATCTGCATCTCACATACACAATCCTGCAAGTCTTAATGAGTACGGTGACTTCTCCATTTCCAGTCTCCTGGAACACTCTTAGTCTGGTCAACATTTATTGTTTTTCTACCCATATTTATTGAGAGCTTACTATGCTCCAGATACTTTTCAAGGGTCTGGGATACAGCAGTACACAAGGGTTAAAAAAAAAATCCCTTCTTGGGATGACATTGTAGTACTAACCACTAAAAATAGTGCATTTCTATTTTATGGAAACTATCCTTGAATTTAGCAACAGTCCACATTAACTCCTTCGCCCCTTGTCCTGAAACTACTGCACATTTCAATTCACAGGATTGAAAAATGCATTCATTAAGATCACTACCAAGGCCATAATAAATATCTAGTATTACTATGAAATTAGTTTAGAACTTGTAGACCCCTTGAAAGAGTCTTGAGGTTGTGTGTATGCCTTGCTTTAACTAATAGAAAGTTAGCGACCTTGGCATAACCAAATGTTTGTGCATTTGGGCTTGTTTCTTTGGGATCCCATAGGTAGAAGAACATGCCTTAGTGAGTCTGCTAGTTGCATGAGGAGGATGAGACTCACATGGAACAGAGTCCACTCTCCCTCTACCCCAGCCTGAGTCTTTATCAACTGATCCTCAGGTGTTTTAGCAAGCCCAGGTGAGATCAGATTTGTCCAGTTGAGTCCAGCCTACATCAAGTGACTAGGAGCCAACCAGTTGTCTCTTGGGAATAGATAACTGTGTTTTATGTTGGTGATATTTGGGGTGATTTCTTATGCAATAACAGCTGATTGACACAGAAGGAGACAGAATTAGAGAATATCCACTCTGAGATGAAGGCACAGCCATTGCACATCACCTGTTCAGTCATGAGCCAATGAGGGATAGATACACTCTCTCTCTGTGGGAAATTTCCACTTAGTGTTGAACCAGTATATTTGGTTAACTCTGCAATGGTCCCAGATAGAAACTGACTTTTATTTACCTCTAGGATGTATATTAAAATATACATACCAAAATGAGACAAAGCTATTACAAGAAAGTTATAGTGCAACATCTCTCTTAAACATAGGCACAAAAATCCTTAAACAAATATTGGCAAATCAAACTCAGAAATATATAAAAAGGATAATACATTATTACTACATGAAATTTACCCCAGCCTGTTTTAACATTCAAACGTCAATCAGGGCAATCCAACATATTTTTGTAATTCATAATGTTAATAACTAACTAAATACAAAAAACAATATGATCATATCAATAGAGGCAGAAAAAGCATTTAGTAAAATTCAACATCTATTCATGATAAAAATTCAGAGCAAACTAGGGATGGAAGGGAGCTTTGCTTCCCTAATCAAATAAAGGCTATCTACCAAAAAAAAAAGAAAGAAAGAAAGAAAAAAAGAAAGAAAGAAAGAAAGAAAGAAAGAAAGAAAGAAAGAAAGAAAAAAGAAAAAAAAGAAAAGAAAAAGTACAAACATCCTACTTAATGGTGAAAGACTGAATGCTTCCTTCTAAGATTTAAATTAAGGCAAAAATGTCCTTCCTCACTTTTCCTGATCAAGGAAAGACTTAGAGGTCTTAGTTACTATGAATAAAACAAAATGTGCAGATTGAAATGGAAGAAATAAAGCCATCTTTATTCACAAATAACATGATTTTTTTATTAAAGATTTTTTATTTATTTGACACAGAGAGAGAGAGAGAGAGAGAGATCACAAGTAGGCAGAGAGGCAGGCAGAGAGAGGAGGAAGCAGGCTCCCCGCCGAGCAGAGAGCCCAAAGCAGGCCTCGATCCCAGGACCCTGAGATCATGACCTGAGCCTAAGGCAGAGGCTTTAACCCACTGAGCCACCCAGGCACCCAACATGATTTTTTATGTAGAAAATCCCTACAACCTGAATAGACATCTAGATGGCCAACAGACAGATGAAAAGATGCCTAATATCATTAGTCATCAGGGAAATGCAAATCAAAACCATAGTGAGATATTATCACCTCACACCACTCAGAATGGCTAGTATCCAAAAGATAAGAAATAACAAGTGTTGGTGAGAATGCGGAGAAAAGAGACCCCTCATGCACTGTTGGTGGGAATGTAAAATCAGTGCAGCCACTGTGGAAAACACTATGACGGTTCCTCAACAAATTAAAAATAGAATTACCCTATGATCCAGCAATCCCACTGCTATTTATTTACCCAAATGAAATGAACACACTTATTTGAAAAGTTATATGCACCCCTATGTTTACTGCAGCCTTATTTACAATAGCCAAGATATAGAAGCAACCCAAGTGTCCACTGATAGATGAATGGATAAAGACGATATTACACACACACACACACACACACACACACACACACATGCACACACACACACTAGAGTATTACTCGGTCATAAAAATGAATGAAATATCACCATTTGCAACATGGATGGACCTAGAGTATATTATGATAAATGAAATCAACCAGATGGACCTTGTTGAATTTTTATCTTGGTTTGTTTTCCCCTTTTCATGTCTTTATCTGCCACAGTGTTTTAAAATAAACAGTGGCAAGCATTTTTCTTTTTTGTAAGATAATTTTTTTTACAGTAACAGTAGCCAAAGACATGGTGGAGTCCTTACAGGTGGTCCGTCACATATCATGTTCAAAAACGTGCCTTGTTTCAAGACATCCTTATTAAAAAATTAAGTTAAATGATGGAGAGGGGTGAGTCAGCAGGGCACTTTTTACTGGAAGAGGAAAGTTAGTCTTTTAGAGTGAAAATCTAGGAAAGCCTGCGGAGGCTTTAATCAACGTGGTGTAAGTACAACTTCCAAAGTGGAGGCCACTTGAACTTCAGATGCTGTCATAAGAAAGATGAATTTTGGAAGAACAGGGTTACCCATGGAGTCTCTACAGAGGCCCAGACCAGGAAAACTCATAATCTCATCAAGAGAGTTCCCACATCCCCAAAAGGATAACATAGTTTGTAAAAATGTGCAACAGAAGAAACTACAGTGCCTTATTTTCCATACTCCAATTTATTTAGAAAGGAAGAACAAATGGAATTTGTTGAATTTCAAATAGTTAAAACACACTCATACCTACACCTCCTGCCAGTCTTTTTCCAGTGGGCTACTGAACTAATACTCAAGAATGAACATAATTTATCAAGGGCTGTGCCTCTCTTTTCAAATTATTTGCTTTTTGTATAGAATAATATTACAGCTGCATTTCCCTTTATGTATTAGGGATTTTTTCTTTTGTGTATTTTTATTAGAAGCAGTTTCTCTACTTGCTATTATCGTTTCTTGTAACTTGAGTACTTGATTTCAGTCAAGGCCGTTCTGTTCAAGTGAGATCTATAGTTCAAGAAACTTCTGAAAAAACATTGACTATAACTACTTTCAGTGTAGGCTGGAATGTTGAAAGTTTCTATTGAAGATTCTTATTTTTTCTGTGCAACTAAAAATTTTAGATGTTATTCGCCAGCTGTAAATATTTGAATGTCTTTGGTGCCTACTATATGCAGGAATGCAGTGAGGGAAGGATACTAGTGCAATTGGCTTGACTTCTTTGTTTGCAGTAGAATTTCAGAGATAAACACATAGAGTAGAACACCATGATATTGAATTGTTTAACTTACCATATTAAAAAACATGTTTTCTCCCACAGGTGTCATAGTCCACTGAAAATATGCTAATTCCCTCCTCTGCTACAACGTTTTGCATGCTGGATCAATTTCTTGGTTAATTTCTTGAATGATAGTTGCAATAACATAGGTGCTATCTTTTTGCACTGTTTGATCTCTTTAAATTAACAGAATACCAACAGAATAATTATGTCTACTTGGGAGTTACCATTAGGAATTAAAACTGTAAGTCTTAATTAAGGATACATCCACATTCTCAGGAATATGAGAAACGAAATTTAGGTGGAAGTACAGAGATCAACCAACTGCAAAATAGTATTTCACAAGCTCAGAAGTAGACAAACACGAAAGTATACACACAAGCAAAAAGACCTTCAGGGAACTACATCTGTTCTATCACACATAGAAGTGTTCTAAAGGATAACACAGATTGTTTTTTATTATGAAAGAAATAAATGAATGTGGATTTTGGAAACAGCATAAAGCGAATTGGTCTGAGTCTTGGAATCACACATTTGAGCATCTCGTGTCTGCCTCTGTCCCAAAACCAGTCACTTCTTCCTGGACTCAATAGATGATTTCCAATGAAAAAGACATTTTGAAGGTGTTTCCTAGATGAGGTTTAGTGACGCAGTGGATATGTCGTCTAAAAAAGTCAACCCAAACTTTCCAGATTCAACAACTGGCTGGCTTGCTCTTGTCCTTTTAAAAAATATCTTTCTTCCTAAATAATTTTGAGCAATCAGAGAATAACTTGGAGAGGAACTGCCTGAACTGTTCCCTCCTTTCTCCTGGCTGACCCCAATGAACTGTGGAATGTAAGGTTCACACACAAGACAAAGCCTCTCTTAACCCCCAAATCCACTAGTTTCTGCTTGTACAGGAAGACAACGAGCACTTGATTTCACCTGTGTTAAAGCATTTACATTTATCTACATATGAGGCAGAGAGAGAGGCGCTGGTGGAATTTCCTGATTATTATATTTGTATTTCTAGGCTGTTATTTACATTTGCAAGTGGTTGATTGCCCTCTTCCTACCGATTGTGCAAGCAGCCAGATAACAGGGCACAGTGCTGAGACTCCCTGTGGGCTGGGGGTAATCAGATTTGTCTTTGCCCTCTCTTGCTTCCTCTGACTCAGGCAGGACATTCCTGATTTTAAGTCTCAACTCTTGGTTTCTTGGTTAGTCACTTTGCTCTGTTTCCCTTGGGTCACTCTTTTCCGTTTTATTTGCACTTTTTTTCCCCCAGGAAGGGCTGCTGCAAGTTTTTCAGCTTAGCTTCATCTTTGCAGGACCAGGATTGGTTGTTGTCCTTACCCATCTTTTGGGCCCTTCCCTACCGCCTGCCCTCTTCAGCTCCACTGGCTTGGGGGTGGGGGTGGAGGAGGGGGGGTAGAGGGGGAAATGGAAGAGGTGGAGGGGGCAGCGGGGAGGCGGGTGGACGGGGAGCACTGGGCAGTGATGGCTCAGGGAGGCTGCTCCTGACAAAGCACTGTGTACTTTTTATAGAAGTTGTGGAAATGTATTATAGATATGTGTGTCTGATTGGTGTGTGTTACAATATATTCCTCCAACGTTTGTCTCAAGGATAGACGAGATGATCTAAAGGATTTGTCCAGTTAACGATCTCTTGGAATGAGAACGTGTGCCTTTTCCAGATCATTTTTAGTATTTGTTTCTCAGAAAGAAAGGGATCATTATTAACTTTAATATCAGTATCAGGAAAAGGTGAGAAAAGAAGTCTATCCAATACCGGTTGGTGGGGAAATGTAAGGAAGTTAACATACCAGCGAAGTTTTCAAGTGTTTTGATATTTATATATAATTTATTTTTTAAACAACTTTTTTCCAAGTTTGTATTTGAACTCCAGGTAGTTGACAGACAAGTACCTGAAACAAGTAGTTTCAGGTGTCGCATTTAAGAAGCGCTGTGTATTTTTACGCATTCCCTTTGCTACAGCAAATTACCAGTCTCCGCAAATGCAGAAAATGGTCAGTTTCATGTGGGATTAAAAGGCAACCGCTTAATAACAAAGAGAAGAAAACTGCCCGCGTCTGAGCCTTTTGCCAAGTGATTTCCGTGTCATCCCAGGAAAGCCTCAGGGCAACCTGCATGGTCTGAGCCCGCGCCCCCAAGAAGCCCCGTCGGCTCCCTATTGCAGGTTCGAAGCGAATCCACCTTCCGCGTGTTGCTCAAAAATTCTTGGGAACCACAGCGGTCGGAGCGAACAGTGAAGTCACGCTCAAATTATATGCAAGCGAAACCTTCTCTAGGGCAGGCTCTGTGGCTTAGCTGGTCAAAGCGCCTGTCTAGTAAACAGGAGATCCTGGGTTCGACTCCCAGCGGGGCCTTCGGGAATGAGCTTTTGTAATTCGGTCGTAGAGAATTGGAGATAATTTGGATTTGCATCCCTAAAGCCCAGGAAGTGGAAGGGATGGCATTAGATGAAGAATCTTATTTAAAAAAATAACAACAGCAAAAGCTCTCCCAATAGTACAGTAATAGAAAAACCAAAATATCTCTGCTGAGAACTGAAAAACTCAGAGAAGGAGTTCTATTGTTAGGATTTGACCACTGAAATTGCCTAAGATAAGTGGGGTTTGCTTCTTGGTCTTTACCATTTCAGAGCAAATGTCAGGCACTCACCACTTAGGTTTTATGTGATATCTGTGACTGTCTTAATTATTTTTGCCTTCTAGACTCTTTACCAGCTAGAACATCGTCCACATTTGTTTTTCCTGAATGGCTCCTTGAATGGCCATCTCTCCCTCCTCCACCCCCAGTTTTGCACCAGTACTTTTTGGCCCACTGAATAGTGCATTGGAGCCGAGCCATGGCTCTCAAAATTTAGTGAGCACATGAATTATCTGGTGATCCATTAAAATGAAAGATTTAATTCACTACATCTCTGATGGGGCCTGAAATTCAGCCTTTACACAAGCTCCCTGGTGAATGACATCAGTGCTGCTGTGATATGGACCTTATTCTGTGTAGAAAGGCTAGTGACTTAGTGATCTAGTTTCAATGGTGGTGACCTTTTTTTTTTTAGGTAAAATTGGCATATAATATTATATACCTTCTAAGTGCATATTATAATTAGACATCTGTATGCATGGCACAGTGACTACAACCAGAACGTCCTCTTCCATTCCGTAGGTTTTTTTCATTTTGATGGATGGTTTCCTTTGCTGTGCAAAAGCTCTGTGGTTTGATGTAGTCCCATTTGTTTACTTTTGCTTTTGTTTCCCTTGCAATTGGGGTCAGATCCAGGTACACATCACTAAAACTGATGTCAGGGAACTTACTGCCTATATTTTCTTGCAGGGATTTTATGGCTTGAGGACTTACACTCAAGTCTTTAATCCATTTTTAGTTAATTTTTGTGGTTGGTGTAAATATGGTCTAGTTTCATTCTTGCGCTTGTGGCTGTCCCATTTTCCCAGCACCTCAATGGTTGTGGTTCTGAGTTCTATTCTTTTACATGTTTATACCCATTTTCCACACCCATTAGTAAGCCTGAGGTTGTGTTGACTCATTTGCTTTTTGTCAAATCCAGTGCAAAAGAAATGAAAGAAAAGAACAGGGTAAAAATTCTAATATAATTTAGTGTAAATCAAGCAGTGTTATAACTGTTTTCTCCTTTTGATGTGATGAAGGACTCTCGGATATACCAGAAATTTTGGAAGGAGGAGTAATATGATTTGTATCTTAAAGAAGAGAGGATGAAAAAGAAGAATTAACAGCAAAGTACACAAAATTCCTTTTAAAAAATGCTGGAGGCAACTGGAAATAAAAGTATAAACTCTTGGTGCATTTATTAGATAATTCTAAAAAATAATAAACCTAGAAAAATACTTTGAATCCTGAGACATGAGATTTTCTTGTTTATGTGCTGCTCTATTTTTTTGACATTCTAAGAAATACTTTAAAAGTATTTATCATACTCCCTAAATGCTCTCCACCCCACTCGTGATGCACAACATTTCTCAAACAATGGGTTTCATTTCAATTAGTTTCTTGCTTCTTCCCATAGTGGTGTAACAGGGTGATTTCTCCTTTTGTGAGCCATTTGGGAGGAATGTTATATGTGAGAAGACTAATTTTATAGATCTATTGGGGTGGAATGCTGGCTACTGTAAGAAATAAAGGTGATAAACAGTGACATGAAACACTGCTGGGAGGGGTGAATGTGTTCTCTACAAATTCATCCCAAATAAAAACAGAAATTCACCGATATGTCTTTACTAAAGTGTCTTGTCTTTAACTGAAATCCTATTTCTCTACTGACTAAAGTGAATGTACCCTCATCATTTCTAGGTCCCATGACATCTCCCTTGACCCATGACCCACCATGCTGCCCCCAGTGCCAGGTCCCCCCCCCCGCCACTGCTCCTCCACCAATGTATTTCTTTTCATCTGTCCAATCTCAGATCAGTTATCACTTCTTTTGAAAGCCTTTCCTAATCACTAGGAGTTGGAAAATTGCCTGGTTTCTATACTTCTGTGAAAATGCATGAACCTTTATCTCTGTGGTTTCTTTTGGCAATTTTAAAATCATTAACCTATTTTGTGCAATGATATTATAATAATCAGTGCATGTGCCCTTTACTACCCCAGGCCTATCCAATTTTTCAGGACATTTGGTACCTCCAGAGCCTAGGTCAGCATTGGGCACATTGTGGGCTACTCATTAATTCTTTTCAAGTAAATGTTTAGGGGCACCTGGCGGCTCAGTTGGTTAAGCAGCAGATCATGATCCTGGAGTATGCCACACTGGGCTCTCTGCTTGGCAGGGTGTCTGCTTCTCCCTCTGACCCTCCCCACTCTTGTGCTCTCTCTCTCTCTTTCAAATGGATAAATAAAGTCTTTCTAAAAATTTTAAAAAAATAAACGCCTAGTCAACTCATTGATAAATGAACTATCATTTATGTTGTTGACTAGCTGTCAGAAGAAAAAAGTAAGACTGGAGATCTTGCCACCTCTCCTGTCTCCTGCAGCATTGCGAGCAGACCAGTTTCTGGTGAAGAGAGAGTGTTTTCCACGTTGCCATTTGCAGGAGGCGCGGATACACCCACACGGATTTGAGGAAAGGTCATCTGGCAGTGAGCACCTTCTAGACCCCTCAGGAAAATGCTAGGAAGGGGAAAAAGAGTGAGGAACGTTAGTTTAAATGAAGAGAAAAATAAAAACTAGAAAAGCACACCATCTGTTAAGCAAATTGACACCGGTCACTGAGCCCTGGCGTTGCAGAGCGGTGGGAGCGACACCGAGTCCTCAGAGACGACTTTTGCCATCTCCGCCCACGGTAAGCTGGGCACAGCCTCCCACCCCATCGGGCAGAGGCCCCCAGACCAGCTTGGCCCTGGCGGAAGTTTGGGAGGTCTCCGGGGTGCTGTGGTGGCTTCTGCTTCTCAAGGTCAGAAGAGAGGTGGACACCACACCCCCTGAGAGCCTGAGGTGACCCTGCCTGGAGTCTGGGAAGGAATCTGGACTCTGGTTTTGAGTTACCTTTGGTGGTGTTATTTTGACAAACAAAAAGTGTAAAGGGAAATAATTTCACCATGAGTGAAAATATACTAAAAGAAAAATCATTCGAAATTATTAGGTTTGGGGGCACCCAGGAAATGGATGTAACAATGCCTGCAACCGTGGAGAACCAGGCTCCTAGGGGGGTTTCTGTAGTGTAGTGGTTATCATGTTCGCCCAACACGCGAAAGGTCCCCAGTTTGAAACTAGGCGGAAACAGCTATTCTTTGGGAGTTTTGTCACTTTGGAGGAAATGCCATCTTATAAGTGCCTAAGCCTTTGCGCACACCCCTACCCCCTGCTTGGGCCCACCTGAAAATACATGGGGCTTCCAAGTTACCCGCTGAGACTTGCATCCTCGTGACTTCAACAGAAGCCTTCTGAGAATAGGCCTGACCTTGAAATTCACCCGGTTAACATTAAAATTAGATCCTTTCTTACATATTGCACTTTATGTCAACTGGAATCAAGACCTTTTACAACAAACCTGTTAGAATATTTTCTTCCAGGGTGCATGGGTGGCTCAGATCATTAAGCACCTGCCTTTGAGTCAGGTCATGATTCTGGGGTCCTGCGATCCAGTCATGCTTTGGGCTCTCTGCTCAGTGCGGAGCCTGCCTCTGCCCCTCTCTCTGTCTCTCATGAATAAATAAATAAAATTTTTTTAAAAATAATATTTTCTTCCAGCCTGTGGCTAGTGTCTCCTCTCTTAAATCAGTCTTCTGATGAAAAATGTGTCCACTTTGGCTCAAGTGTTTCCAATCTAATAACCCTATAAAATGAATAAAATGGACATCAACATACAGTTCACAGAAAAGAAAATGAAATGTCTTTTATAGATTTGACAAGATACTTGACTTACTCATTATCAGAGAAATGGAAATAATTAAATTCTATGGAGTGTCCCTTTTCACTTACCAGACTGGCAGAATGAAAGCTTTGGCAGCATTCTCTGTTGGCGGGGGGGGGGGTCATTCATTCAGTAAATGTCCGTGGATCGCCTACTTTGTCCCTGGCCCTGACCTGGCCCTCCGCACACCTGGATCCAGACTCAGAGTCATGACAGAGGCATGTTTCACTGATGGCTCCAACCCAAACACTACAGCTCTCAAGGACACCATGTTCTAAAACAAGCATCGCTCAGCGGTCAAACAAAAGTCAACCACCCTCAATTTATGAATTTGGTAGACACCAAAGCCATGTAAAATGTTTGTATTTATACGCAAAGAGAGTTCAGGTTTAGGCTCAGGTAACTGAAGCATTTTTACTTCCAAGAAGGTCCAGAAGGACGTTTGGGAGTCCAGTGGAGCTGAGGACAATCTGTGGACTAGCCAGCATATTTTAGGATGAGAAGAACGCCTGACCTCAGTTACTAAATGCCAGAAGAACCAGCCACATTGTGACAACCAGAAATGTGCACACATTTCCACAATATCCCACAGTGCTCTCTTGCAAATTCTAGATGTACCTTACCATGACAATGGGAGCGATGAAATGCTTTCTAGCAAGTAAGTATGAATAAAATGAGTGTCTTGGAAAATTTAGAAGTTGGAAAGGCTACTTCCAGGCAGAAAATGTTTGTACAGACTGAAGATGGGTAAGTTGAAGAGAAAATTTTTTGGCAAAACAATAGATTGTAAAGCCTATTTACAGCTATTTATTTAGCCTGGACAAAATAGGTTCCCCAAGTGAAAAATGAAGGAACTCCAGAGATCTTTTTTTTTTTAAGTTACATCAAATCTGGTTGATTTCTTTTGTGAAAGCAAGCTCTCTGGCCAAGGTGGGTGGGGCTTGAACTGACGGATCAGAGTCGCCTGAGCTAGTAGGGTACCCTGATAGCATCAATCATTTAGAAGGAACCTCAAGTGCTAGCCTTACGTAGGAAAAGTATAAGTAAATCCAGTGGGTTGCCCTGAAGTCAAAATGCTCCAGCGTCAAGCACAAGGTTGGCTACTACGGGGCTCGAACCCGCAACCTTGGCGTTATTAGCACCACGATCTAACCAGCTGAGCTAACCAGCCCACTCGCTGTCATACCTTCCACTCCAAACTTTAAATAATCCCTTCGTCCTGCTGGAGCTCTTCGTGGAAAACTAGACGTCTCTTCCTTTTCTCATTCCACCCAACCTCACAGGAATACAAACACCGAAAGAAAAAAATCCCTCTTCAAGCACAAATGAACCTCACTCGGGGAAATTTCATCTTTCTCAAATCCTGCCATCTGATCAAAATCTCAGCGAAGCTTTTTTCCCCCCTGCAGACACCAAAAAACTAATCCTAAAATCCACATGGAAATGCAAAAGACCCAGGAAAGGAAACATCATTTTGAAAAAAAGAGGACCCAGGTTGGAGGCTTGATTTATGCTTCTGGATTTGAACACCCTCTAGATGATGCAGTAACCAAGACTGGAATAGTAGTGAACAGGACAGCCAGACAAATGCAGGGAACGGAGCAGAGTGAGGGCGCCCCGTCCACATATGGCCAGCTGGTTTTCAGCAAGAGTGCCAGGGCATCAGTGAGGGAAAGGATAGCCTCTTCAGCAAGCGGTGCGGGAGCAATGACTAGCCACGTGAGAAAGCCATCGCTGGTCATTAGGAAAATGCAAATGAAAATCTCGGGAAGTTACCGTTTCATGCTCACAGGTATGGGAGGGGGTCTCCTTGGAGCTCTCGGCCCTGCTGAGGTTTGGAAAGGTGACTCCAGTCCCCACTGGAAAGGTCACTGGCGAGCCCCTGAGCCGTGGTGGGCCTTTTGGTTTCTGACAGCGGCCCTCCAGGTGTTGTCACAACAGGATGGGATGTTGCAGACAGGGGAAACTGAGCCTCCTCCCTGCAGCTCAGGTAGGCCACGTGACCTCTCCTAGACACACGGGGCTCGACTCATGGGCACCGAGTCCAGCCCCGGACAGTCCGACAGCCTCCTCCCCACTTCCGTCCTCACTCTGCCTGGCACACGGGTGGGCACATCCCCCCCTCAGGCCTCAACTTCCATGGGTCGAGCCCTGCCCCGCCCCTAATGGGCACTTTCCAAAGTTCAGTCCTGCGGCTCCCAAAAGATGGAGACCACAGAACCTTCCAAAGTCAGAGGAACCCACATAAGACCACTTGGAAGAACTTTTCTGAAATCTCCCATACCCGGAAGCTGCCTAAAATTTCTGTGCTGTGGTAAGAAAGGACTTCTTCCCCAGGGAGAATTTACTTGCTGCGAGTGATTGACTCCAATATTATTGATTTGAATAACTAGAAAAGCGCAGTAACCTTGATATTTCTTGGAAGAAGGATCAATTCAATGTTAGACCTGTGACAACAGGAAAAGTGTGTTCTATATTAGAGAAGACAAAAAAAGGCCCTGAGCGGGGTTTCCGTAGTGTAGTGGTTATCACGTTCGCCTAACACGTGAAAGGTCCCCGGTTCGAAACCGGGCGGAAACACAGTGACTCCTTTACGGAGTATAGTGTTTTTGAAGTTTCCCTAGAGCCTTGGAATGGACGTAGAATGGCACCTTTATTGTCAGGAGTGGGGACTCCTCACCTTGTACCTCCAGCACGTGGACAGAGGTACCCCTCCTGGGGGGTGTGTCTCCACGCCTTCCCAAGCCTATCCTTCGGGCCATACCCAGTCCTTCGGGCCCTCCCTCTGCCCAACAACCCTCAGCTTCAATGGGATCAATGCATGTTCCGCTTAGGTCCAGGACCCTCCTGGCGCATTTAGGACGGAGTCAGGGTGTTTCCCTGCATGTAAGTGCACTGGGGTCCTCGCTAAGAACCTGGACGTGCAGGTACTCCTGTTGGAGACTCAGCGTTCGGCTGGGTGGAGGTCAGGGGCTCTAGCAGAGCCCAGGACCATTCCCGGTGGGAGGAGGAGGCCCACATACTCTAAATAAGTGGGGCCATTTGCTGCATTTTGGGAAGTGAGGAAGGAGGGGGTGGGAAGGTTTAATAGTAACTCGGTTGTGTGTGTTAGTCTCATTTTACTCAAGAATACGAACCATGCACACTGGTCTTTATGTTCAACTGGCTGATTGGGTAATGTAGGTTCAAAGCCCTCCTTTGGGCTTTGAGCCGGTGTTTGGCTCGTGTTCAACTCAACAAGAAAGTTTGTATTGCTGCTGCATGAGCTGGACTTAGTAAGAATATGAATCTATTTAAAACATCAGGAAACATCTTCAGGCTACTTGTTTATTATTCTGCCTCTTAGGCCTAAAACTGGCCCTTTGGGTTTCAAGCTTGCAAATAAAATGTCTCAGTTGTGAATCTTAAGTAGGTTCTGCAATGAATCTCACGAGCACAGTTCTACCAGGCTACCAGCTGGGAACACTGTGAACACCCAGACATCTACCCTGGAATGTTTCAGAAAGCTAGCAGTGAGTGGGGAATCCTCCTTATGGGCTGGCCTGTGGCTGGTGGACCCGGGCATCCATTTCATTCAGATATCAGAGCAGGCGTGAACTCATGTGCGGTGACTAATGCTTTGGCTGATTGGTCAGAGAGATCAGTGTGGAATCCTTGACACGGCACCTCTCTGGAGGAGACCAAGCAGCCCCTTGCCTCTTACTAATTTACCCAGGAGAAGTGAGCAACCAGAGTCCTAGAGAAGCTGTTCCCAGATGGCATGAATTGGTGATGTGAAGGCAGTGGCTCGCTGGGCTGCATGACGTGGGTGTTCAGCCCAGAACCACCCCTTTCTGATGCAAGGGACTCATTCATCTCACAACCTGGAGGTGCCATTTGCTGAGACCTGGGGCTGAGCTCCTCCCGGCCACTGCTCTCAGCTAAAGGAAGCTGTGGAGTCTGAGGTTACACCCCCTCTCTGGGAGCAGCCTACATCTAAAAGAAGGTCTCCAAATGCATACAATACCTCCACTCTTTTGCCTCTATTCAGGACAACTGTAAAGAGTCATTGCAGGGGCGTCTGGGTGGCTCGGTCCGTTCAGCATCTGCCTTTGGCTCAAGTTTTGATCCCAGGCGTCCTGGGATCCAGCCCTGCCTGGGGGAGGTGGAGTCTCTGCTCACTGGGGAGGCTGCTTCTCCCTCTGCCCCTGCCTCCTGTGTGCACTCTCTCTCAAATAAGTAAAATCTTTTTTTTAAAAAGTCATTGCAACTATATTCTCTGCTAGAGTCAGAATTATTTAATAACTTCGCATTTTACTCAAAGTAAACCCAAGTTCCTAAGACCCTACAAGGTCTGGCATATTCTAACCCTCCACTGCTCCCCTCCTCATCTCTGGTCTCTTGCTTGTGCTCTGGCCGCATGGGCCTTGTCGCCATTCCTCAAGCATTTCGCACAAGTATCCACTCCGGACTCTGGTTCCTCTGTAAGTCCTCAGCACTTTCTTCCCGTCCAATGTTACTACAACGTTACTGCAAAGCCTGCACCAACAACTCAGTTTAGAGTTCCAACCTACTCCCACCACTACAGCCCCCATTCTTTCAATCACCTGTAATCTTCTTATACATTTTACCAGTTTCATGTTTATTATGTTAGTATTTATTTCTGTTTCCGCCCTCTAGGAGGGTAAAAATGTTTTGCTGGTGGTGGTATAGCATGTCTTTGCCGTTCCCTAATGCCTCTGAAGTGCCTGAAACGGGGCGATCTTTTTAAACCCCACATCTGTTCATATGACTACTCCGCCTCACACCCTCCTGTGGGTTCCTACTGCTGTTAGAACCAATTGAAAAATCCTTAACTTCGCCTATAAAGAGTGATCTTACTCCTTGGTTTATCCCTGATGTGGATCTGCTAATGCTTGGTAATATTTGTCAGCATCTGTTTACCAACAAAAGTACCCCGATTTAGCCATTGGATTCTACCAGAGGGTCCCACGTCACTGACAAGCTCTCTCCCCTCTGTCTGGTCTCCTACTGTCCCCACCTTTCTTGACCTCCAGACACATTGGCACGTGTTAGCCCCATCTGCTGCAGGAGGGGGGGCGGTTTGCCTATGAAGTCCTTCTGAGGTGTGAAAACAGAAGCCCCTATGGACCTGTTCTCCTGGCTCTCACTCAGCCCCTTCCCGTCCCATCTGCTTCTACCACATTCTCTTCGTCCAACCACTGGGTGCACCCCCAAAGTCTCACCTACCTGAGAGAAGACGGTATTTCTGAACTAAACATGCGCCCCCTGTAAATTCCCCTACATCTTCACTGTCCAGTTTTGCTTCAGACCCGTAGCAGGCAGCAGGGAATTCAGAAAGAAGAAGAAGCAGGAAATGTGACCAGGATCCCATTTATTTGTCCTCAGTAGAGTTAAACGAACACACACACACACACACACACACACACACACACACACACACACACACACACTGGGCTCCTCCCTGTGAAGCACAGTGGGACAATGTCTATCAAAATTGTCAGTGCATAAATTCTTGGACGTACTTTCTGTATGTGTGGGAGGTATCATGACATGAGATATGGTGTGAAAACTGTGAAGAGAATATCCAAAGACAAAAAACAGCAACAATTACTCTGAATTTAACACTTAAAAAATAAAGGTGGAAAAAGGAAGACAAAAAAAGTCATCTTTAAGTAGGGGCTGGTTAGCTCAGTTGGTTAGAGCATGGTGCTAATGACACCAAGGTTGTGGGTTCAATCCCTGTACTAGCTACTGCCCTTTTGCTTTTTGTTTTTCCCCCCTTCAAAGACAGACACTTAATTTCTGAAAAACCCACTTCTTGACGTGTAAAAAGCAGGGAATAACACACAACGGTCTACAGAGTTCGCAGTCCATCACCATCATTTTCCTTCAATCCACTCATAACTCAATTCAGTCCCTGGGTGTGTGGAAGTTCGAACTTGGTGCTTTCTCTGCCCTCCCGTGACTGAGCACAGACCGCCCAACAGCTGGAGTTCTGCCCGACGGGGGACAAGTAGTGCAAAAGAGAGACAGGACTTTTCTTCCTTTCTTTCTTTTTTAGAGTTTGTTTGACTTTAAACAAACTTGTTTGTTGTCTTTTCAAACTTGTTTTCCCAGCCAACCTCTTTTTTCTCAAAACATCAAGAGATACAAAGTAAAAGAGAAATTCTTAACAGATTGTTATTTTGATGTTTCCAAACTAAAATTTTATTGACAGCTGAGATTGGCTGCAGGTGGCTAGTTCAGGATAACCCTTCTCTCTACACCTGTACCGCTTTGAACAAGAATACAGAATACAGGCTTCCCCCCGCCCTTCTTTCTTTTTTTCTTTTTCTTTTCTTTTCTATTTTTTCCTTTCTTTTTTCTTCTTCTTTTTCTTTTTATTTTTCTTTCCTTCCTTTCTCCTCCCTCCCTTCCTTCCTCTTTTGAGCAGGAGTTGAACCTAGATTCTTGCAATCAATAGACATATACCTTGTATCATTTCTTCTGACTTGAAAGGACAAGTCAATATCACAGTTACCTCTGATCTTTGTGGATGGTCCATCCCCAGCTGTGTGTAGTTACCTCCCTGCCTGCACATGCTGATAATTTCCCTCAGTGGGGAATTCCTTCTGGAGTTTTTTCCATCACCGCTCTCTGCCCTGCCACTCCAGCCGTCTTGGTCTCCCGGACCTCAGCAACCTCTCATCAGCTCAGGTAGTTTTTCAGCCCCTGCCTGGGTCCCTCCTCCTGCACTGGGGCCAAGAAACTCGAGGTGGGACGTTGGGGGGCATCCTAATGCTCACCTCATTTCCTCCCAAGATCACTTGGTCTTTTTCAGTCATTTGGGGATTACTATCCTTCTTCGCCTGAGGTCTACTGTCCTGAAAATTGTTGTTGTCCTATCTTTTGTCAGGTTTTGATTATTTCAAGCAAGATGGCAACCCTGATGTCTGTTTCTGCCGTGGGTGGAAACAAGTGTCCCACTTTTTGGAGGGTGAAGGGCAGGTAGCTGAGGCCTCTGCTGTTTCCGCTGTGGACTGTGGGCTGTTCTGGAGGTTTTCATCGCCTCTCTGGGAATCTTGGGGCTCCAAGGGCGGGGGGCCAGCCATCTGCAACATGTACTGGAATACTGGACGGGGTCTCCAGCTCCAACTGGGACAACCTGTCTGGAGGCTCCAGGTTCCGGGGCAGAGCACGGATTATCTTGTCTGGGGGGTTTTGTGTGCCTGGGCTTGCTGGGGGGAGGAGGCTGCTTGTGGGCCCACAGCCTGGGGTCCTGAAGAGCCAACCTAACAAAAACAGGCCTTCAGATGGGTCGGGAGGCTGAAGGTGGGCATGTTTGGTGAAGGCGGTCTGAGACTTGGGGTATGTGGGATCCATGCACTTTTCCTTTATTGCCGCTAGTGGGGGCCCTGCCCGTGGGGGGCACCAGGACACCTTCCTGCCCCATCAGTGCCCCCGCATGGGGGAAGTCCTGTGGTCCTACTGGGGGGCCGGGCAGTGACTGCCACTGAGCACAGCCCCGGAGGCGGCAAGTGGCTGAATGGAACCTTCTGGGGACCTGATCAGCTTGGCTGGGTCCCTGGCTTAGACTGGCCCTGCCCGCATCAAAGGGTACCGGGAGATGGCGTGTGCCTGGACTCTTGAATGAAACAAGCCGTTAGCCAGTGATTCTTAAATGGCCTTTCTCATAAAGTCACCTTCAATCTATACAGACATTGTTATTAGAAGGAGTTATTTGTGCACTATTTCCTTTTGGAAGTCTCAAGAGAGTAAGGGCATCCTAGTGGACTCTATTTTGGCATAAATATTTAGCCACTAATGAAATTAGAACTACGGTATTTATTATAAAATGGATGATCTTGGTTGTCCTAAAATTGTATCCAGATAAGAAACCTTGTGTTCGCCATTTCAAGTAGCTGATTTTCTCATTTTAAAGTGTATCCAGGGCGCCTGGGTGACTCCGTGGGTTAAATTAAAGCCTCTGCCTTCGGCTCAGGTCATGATCTCAGGGTCCTGGGATCGAGGCCCGCATCGGGCTCCCCGCTCAGCGGGCAGCCTGCTTCCTTCTCTCTCTGCCCGCCTCTCTGCCTACTTGTGATCTCTCTCTTGTCAAATAAATAAATAAAATCTTTAAAAAAAAAAAAAAGTGTATCCGACTCTTGGGGGCGGGGGAGGGGGCGTGGCGGCCGCGGCAAGATGGCGGCGCCCGAGGAGCTGTTGTTTCCGGAGAAACCGCGCCACAGAAAGTACAGGGCCGCCGGGAAGAAGGCGAAACGAAAGAAACGGCGGCAGGAACTGGCTCGACTGAGGGACTCAGGACTGTCACAGGAGGAGGAGGAGGAGGAGGCGGCGGCGGCGGCGGCTTTTACTGGAAAACAACACCCAGAAGAAGAGAAGCTGTCGGAGACAGAGAGGCAAAAATTACATGAGGCGTGGCTGCTTCGGGAGCAGAAGGCACAAGAAGAATTCAGAAGAAGGAAGGAAAAGGAAGCGGCGGCTAGCAAACGGCAGGAAGAACAAGAGAGAGAGTTAAAGGAGGAGTGGGAAGAGCCGCGGAGAAAAGAGAGAGGGGGGGAGGAGCAGAAGCTACAGGAGAGGAGAGAAAGAGAGGGCGCCCGGCAGAAGATGCTGGAGCAGGCTGAAACTGAGCTGGAACATGGCGTCCCGTGGCACAACCCAGAGCCGCCCGTGGACCTAAGGACAGTGGAGAAAGATCGAGCTGACTGTCCTTTCTACAGTAAGACAGGAGCCTGCAGATTTGGAGGTAGGTGCTCACGTAAACACCATTTCCCGTCCTCGAGCCGCACACTCCTTATTAAAAGCATGTTCACGACGTTTGGCCTGGAGCAGTGCAGGAGGGATGACTATGACCCGGACGCCAGCCTGGAGTACAGCGAAGAGGAGACCTACCAGCAGTTCCTGGACTTCTATGAGGACGTGCTTCCCGAGTTCAAGAACGTGGGGAAGGTGATCCAGTTCAAGGTCAGCTGCAACTGGGAACCTCATCTGAGGGGCAATGTGTATGTTCAGTATCAGTCGGAAGAAGAATGCCAAGCAGCCCTGTCCCTGTTTAATGGACGGTGGTATGCAGGACGGCAGCTTCAGTGCGAATTCTGCCCAGTGACCCGATGGAAAATGGCAATTTGTGGTTTGTTTGAGATACAACAGTGCCCTCGAGGGAAACACTGCAACTTCCTGCATGTGTTCAAAAATCCCCACAATGAGTTTTGGGAGGCTGACCGAGACATCTACCTGTCTCCCGATCGGACGGGCTCCTCCTTCCGTACGGGCCCGGAGAGGAGAGAGAGGACGGGCCACCACGACGAGTCCTGTGGGAGGCCCAGGAGGGGACGAAGCCCTGGTCCGTCCCACTCCTACAAGCGGGACGGGGAAGCTGAGCGGAAAAGGAGAAGCAGCCACCGGGGGAAGAAGCCTCACAAACACACGTCAAAGACTCGTGAGAGGCGCGCTTCCCAAAGTAGACGAAGAAAAAGGGACCGCAGCTGGGGCCGGGCCAGCCCCAGCCCGAGCCCCTCTAGGTCCAGGAGTCGTGGCAGGAGGAAGTCAGGCAGTAGAGACAGAACTCTCCAGAGCCCCAAATGCAAATAAACGTACTTTGTTCTTCAATCAGTCAATCAATCAATCAAAAAATAAAATAAAGTGTATCCTGGGGCGCCTGGGTGGCTCAGTGGGTTAAAGCCTCTGCCTTCGGCTCAGGTCAGGATCTCAGGGTCCTGGCATCGAGTCCCACGTTGGGCTCTCTGCTCAGCGGGGAGCCTATTTCCTCCTCTCTCTCTGCCTGCATCTCTGCCTACTTGTGATCTCTCTCTGTCAAATAAATAAATAAAAATCTTAAAAAAAAATAAATAAAGTGTATCCAGAGATAATTTGATTTACCATTTTTACTACATGCTCAGAAAACTTCCCTCACTGAGAATCATTTCACATATCTCATTTTGTTAATCAGTGACCTTTTCTGAAATAATGCGGATTTTTTCCTATTTTATTTACCTTGTTAGTTGTTCTCTATGCAAATAACTAATTATATTTCATCCAATGAAAGCAATATGATGATTCGCTTTAGAAATAAATCTATATAAGCAATGCTCTATGAACGAACATAAAGAAATCATATTCAATAAACCAGGTGTCGGAGCGGAGGGCAGATGGCTCCAAGATGGGCCACTTTGACATGAAGATTATTCTGAGCTGAAGGCAATTGACACCCTGTGGGCTCAAGAGGAACTTCTGCTCCTCCCTTCACTACATAGAAGATTCTAAATCGGGATTCTATTCCAGAGTAAGGGTTATTATCAGAGATGCATTTTATCTGAGTGACATCTACACGACAGGGCGAACATCTAATTACTGAGCATCTTCTCGGACTCTCGTTGCCCTGGAGTCCCGGGCCGCCCCCCGCTTCATAGTTTAGAATGACATATATGCCTCAGTTAGACTCTCTTTGGAATTTCTATGTCTGTGTGGATTCCTCCTGTTAAACGGGATGTTTTTCCTGTTAATCTGTCTCATGTCAATCTAATTCTTATTCCAGCAAGAAGGAACCTTGATGGGGACAGGATTACTTGCTCCCCAACACAGACAATGGCTGGCTCACAACCATTTTCCAGAGCTGAGAAGGGGTGGGTTGGAAGCCTGGGGTCCAGCAAGATCCATGGCAGCTGCTTGCTTCTCTCTCACTATTTCATCTCACTTCATGCCCCTAAAAACTGAACTTCTCACAGGCCTGCCCCCTCCCAGCCTTGAACACAAGGAGGACCCTCTTTCTGACCTACCCAGCCATTTCATTCTGGGGGGGCAGGCAGGGTGGGGGTGGAGACGGTATTGGGGAGGGGGGATCAGGATCCCGGGAGAGGGGAAGCCAGGAGGACAGCCAAGAGGAGAGTTCCCCAGCCGGGGGACAAAGCAAAGACAGCACCAACCTCAGACTCTGGGCCGGAGCCTGCCAGGGGTAAAACACCAGAGAGGGAAGAGTCTAGAGGGAAAGGAAACCCCTCTCACAATTTGAGGTCAAGTTCACAGAATTAACTTTCCACACCTCTCATCAGTGATTTTCATGGAAAAGAACCCTGGAGACTGGGCTGTGGGCTTACAGCCTCCCCAGACTTCAATACGTGGGCCAGACACAATCTTCTACAGCCCAAGGAGGTAAAATGCCCACCTCAGACCTTCCCAGCCTCTCACAAAAGAAACAAGGGTGGGACCCAGGGGCCAAAGGTTCCATCTGTAGAGGGACCCCCAGCAGCCTGTCAGGGTCAGAGAGGCTGACCCTGAGGTCCGTCAAGAAGTCCTAGGAGCTGGGCATCTGTGTGAGGACTCAGGGGTCAGCCTTGGGAGGGCAGACAACAGGTGACAGGTCTAGGGGCACAGAGCACGCTACTATTTCCTATTTTAGAAAGAGAATGAATAAAAAAGATGAGCGAATGGAGGGTCTGTGTGGAGTAGGAGGCTGAGATGTGGGCGGAGGCCACTGGGAGAGCTGAGGGTTGAGTGAATCAGGGTGTGGACCTCAAACTCAGGCCACAGCCCAGATGCAGAGCAGGAAGAAAGAGAGGGCACAGAATGAGAGCAGGTGGAGTTGACTCCAAACACTTCTGCATATGTAAATAGAGTGGTCATGGTGCTGTCGTTCCAGAAGCCCCCGCGGTAGGGGGGTTAGTCAGGGAGCAGCAAACATTCAGTTGGAGAGGCTACTCACAGGTTGACCTTTACTTACTGTGAACCCCTTGAGCAAGTCTCTAAAAACTGTAAGTCGCAATTTTATCATTTTAAACAATTTTTAAAGATTTTTTATTTATTTGAAAGAGAGTGACCACGAGTGGGGGAAAGGTGCCGAGGGAGCAGCAGACTCCCTCTGAGCAAGGAGAGGCCTTCAGGGGCCTCGATTCCAGGACCCTGACATCATGACTGGAGCTGAAGGCAGAGGTGTAACCAACTGAACCCCCCACCCCCCCAGGCACTCCTCTCATTTCTTATATGGGCCTATGAGATGTACAGCATAGGTCTCTGGTGTATAATTATTTTATTACTTAAGTGAACAAATCACTCAAGGGATTTTGGCAATTATTAAGACTTTTATTCCACGAGATGGACAGGAGTGTCTGAGGTAACTTAACTTCCCTTTACACCTTTCTGGCTTCCATCAGTGTCAGTAGATTCAGACCCTAGGATTGGACTCGGATTGATCCTGAGGCAGTGGCCTGGCTTGCTTGGTCACCTTGACCTGAGTGTCCTGGGCTCTGTCCCTGGGGAGGAGGATTGGTTGCTTGGAGCAGAGGGAGAACACATTGGAAGGTGATTGTCTTGGGGAACTGACACAGAGGTCATAAGCTTGTTCTTCTCAATGCATTGTTAGGAGAGTTCAGGGATTTGCAGTGTGATCATTTGTGGTTAAATGCATAAAAAGGGTGTTCTTAAATTTTATATCTTAAAAAAGCTTTTTTTTTAAATCTTAAGCTTTCTCCCCCTCTGTTCAAAAAATTTAATATCGATGACACTTGTAACAAGAATTAAGACATAAGTAATTCTCCAAGGCTAAACATAGAAATACTTATTCCCAAGGTTACTTCTTTTTCTTTCTTTAAGATTTTATATATTTATTTGTCAGAGGGGGAGAGAGAGCGAGAGCACAGGATGGGGAGAGGCAGGCAAAGGGAGAAGCATGTTCCCCACTGAGCAAGGAACCCAGTGTGGTACTTGATCCCCGAGTACTAGGATCGTGACCTGAGCCAAAGGTGGACACTTAACCGACTGAGCCTCCCAGATGCCCCTTCCCAGCAATGCTTCTTGAAGCAAGGGGGAGACCCTGTCACAAAGTGATTGCCGGCCCTTCCCATTCTCGCTTCACCCTGGAGCCACACTACAGGGCTTGGATCCCCAGCTCTGTCATTTCCTAGGTCGGGGCATTGTTTCTCTGTAAAACGTAGAAAATGCTGTTGATGACGATGATGGTGAAGATGCAGGAAACATTGACGACGCCGATGACGCAGAGTCTGTGAGGATACTCGTAAAGCCCTTAAAATTAGCTGGCCCCGAGTTGGCGCATCAGCCTCAGCGCCCGGGAAGGGGAGGGAACCCGGGGGGGGTGGAGGTCGTCCCCGCATCTGTCTGGGGGTCTCCTGCTCGCGTAGCGGGTTCCTGAGCGCGGAGAAGGGGAGGACGAGGTTGCGCTCCGTCCCTCCTCCCGTCCTCTGCCAACCCCGAGGTGCTCCCGGTGGCCCGGCCCCTGGTCCAGCCCCGCCGCACTTGGACTTCTCCGGACGCGCCAGCGGCTCCCCGTGGTTCAGGTGAAACCTTCGCAGGGCGCTAAGGACCTCAGGGCTCTGCCTCAGCTCGCTCACCCCCGAAAGCAGGGGCACGGGGCCCCATCCCACAGGGCGGCCGAAAGCCTGTCCCGCACCTCGGGGAGGGCTCGGTCTGCTTTCCGGGGAAGGAAGGGCGGGGGCACCCAGCCCCCGAGCCGCGTGGGCGGAGATCCGGGGCTGCAGGGGAGGATGCCTGCCGTTCGGAAGTCCATGTTTTCTGTTAAGACTCTCGTGTCGAGGGTGCGTAACAGGCAACAGTCCATCGCTTGATTCTACGAGCCCGAAAGCAAAATGCTCCCACTTTTCAAGCAACCGGAGTTAAGGAAGGACAAGTACGTCAACAAAACCTTTAGGGAAGGGCCCTGGAAGGTCGGTCTTATGGTGTAATGGTCAGCACTCTGGACTCTGAATCCAATGACCCGAGTTCAAATCTCGGTGGGACCTTCGTTTCCCCTTGAGTTTTAGACACTCAGCTCCTTTTTACTAGCCAGGCCTTTTTTTTTTTTTTCTTTTTTCTTTTTCTTTTTTCTTCTCCCATGCAAATCGTCGTGCCCAAATTTATTCTTGATATTCCTGTCACAAGTACTGAGCCGGTGTCAGCAGTCACCAGCGCTGCGGACCAAGATTCTTTAAGATTCTTTAGTTGAACTAAGAATTAAATTCACATGAGACAAATTAAAAGTAGAAAATCAAATTTAATTTCAAAGGTTGAGGAAACCCAAACAGACGTGAGATTCCAAGACCAAAATGATGTATACATGTTATTCCAAACTAAGGAGAAAGGGGTCGGGGGTCTGGGACTTGGAAGGAGAGTAATTCACAGGATGATAAAAAGGAAAAAACATTTTTTTGGTGAAGAAATATTTGCTGGGCCACTCAGAAACAATGGGGCACAGAGAGAACTTTGATCAAACGGGTCTTTCTCGGTTCCTCCCTCTACTACCCTGAGTTCACAGTGTAATGTCCTTGTCTATGGTGATAGGTCTCTTCCTGGGGCAGCTTCTTTTAGGCAGGTGGGGGAGAAGGGTGTCAAAGTTTCTTCCTGAGTTTTCCGGACCTTGATTGTTTTCAGCTCAACATGATCTGCAAGCCAAAGTAGCACATTTTGGAGCTGCCTCCCTTTGACCCCTACACTAGCCAACCTATAGTTTAATACTTGCGGTGCACAACTGGGGTGCGGGCGAGGCGGGGTGCAGGGGAAGGTGAAATCCCTGAGGGAAATCTCCCCAGCCTTGTCGGGGCTGGAAGTCTCTGGGAAAGATCCCCAGACTGAGACAAGAAGGAGGGTGGCCTGTGAGAAGAGCAAGAGGAAATTTGGTGACAGTCATGGACTCAGAAAAGTCAAGGTGGTAATTTAGAAAGGGATTTCCCCCTAAGTCGTGGGTCTGGGTGAGTCGGTCTAGACAGAGAGCAAACTGTCCTCAGACAAGAGCACACAAATCGCAGCCCCAGTTCTGAGGTGCCGGTCGGAGGACCCGGGGCGGGAAGATACAATCCGCAGTAGTCTGTACTCGGTGGACGTGAGGCTTCCAGTTTGCACGAACAAGCTTTACTCGTTCAGGGAAGGGGGACATGAGCTGATTAATAGACACCCCCCCCCCGCCCCGCCCCGGACAGCAGTGTTTACGCCGCGTTGCAGGCGAGGGGTCCCTGAGGACTTTGCTTGCACTGTTCCTCAGTCTTCTCTGCTGTTCTCCGTCTGGCCCCAAGAGCTAGAAGCCCCTTGTGCACCAAACGTGCAGTAGGTGACTGATGTCAGCCCCCTGGAACCGTCTCGTGTGACCTCAAGGAAATACAGAAAACAGGACAAACCAGGAGCCAGTTAAGTGGAGGCATGCAAACGCTGTTTTTGAACAATCAGATATGATAGAAACACATGTGTTAACATGACCTGTGGGTCTTTTCAGCATCCATGTGGAAATCAGCACCTCTGAACTTTTGCTACTGAACAGATTGTCCCTTGTGAGCGCAAGGATTTGGGGAGCAGCTGTCCAGCAGGTTTCCGCTCCCCCTGCTTGCCCAGGGCGCCCTGTGGGCTAACAAGCTTGGGGCGCTTCTTCAGAGCAGACTGAAATGCTGTCTCCCCGGCTCAGAAAGACGACGAATGAAACCTTTACTCTGAAGTTGGCCTTTTGATTTTTCCCCGTGGACTCCGTTGTGCAGATTGGACAAGCGCGGTCGCTCGGGGAATTGCTGGGGACATCTGGTTTGGGGAAAGAGGCTCTGCTTGAGCAGAAGCAAGGAAATGTGGTCGGAAAACAGCCACGCTAGTGTCCGTGGAGATCAGAGAAGCTGTTAGTGGGGAAGCCAGCGCGCCCGCAGGGGAGGCGGGAGAGCCGGAGCCCGAGGGACACAGCACAACACTTCCTTAAACTGTGCCTTCGCCTGCATGCACCTGCTCCTGGGTGGCGTGAGCCGCCTCTGCTTCCACATCCCCCCCGCAAATCATGCCGTTGTATTACTTTGTACGTGACAGCTAGCTGCTGCTGCGGCCGGTGCCCCGGGAGGGTGGGCTGGGCGGGGCGGATAGTCCCTGTTGCCAAGAAAGAACAACTGGAAACATTGGCGCCTGCAATATTCTGTCTGTATTGTCTGTAAACAGGACCCAGGGCTGCGTTTCAGCAGCGTGTCTTACAGGGTTTCTTCGGGAAGGAGGTGACAGATTTCTCATCCATTTCCGACCAACAGCACACTTGATATGGAAGGGAACACACATATCATGGAAAGTTAGCACTTTAATTTTTCTGCACTTATTCAGACTCACAAGAAAATTATTCTCCTTGATTTTTGTCCAAGGAAATAGATAATCATATTTGGTAAAACTATGCTTAGGTGGTTGCAAGTCCCCTTTTTGCTATCACTGTTATTTATTAGTACCGTTTATTTATTAAATTTAGATGGAGGAAATGTACCAAAGATCATGCACCTTAAAAAATCATAAAAGCGCCTTTTTTAAGTGCCCCATACTTACTCAGAAGCACAAACTGGTGGTCTTTTTGCTGTTAAATCCCACCAAATTCCTCTTATTCCTCTGCAGACACATGACTTGATGGGGAAAAATATTCCTAGTGCTTTCACTGAAGAACCCATTTCCAATGCAATTCTACTTTACATATATAATAAATTACTTATCAAACTTATCTACGTGTATCTTTTACTGTGCTACTACTAAATGTGAAAGCAATTCAAGGCAGAAGGAAAGTGCTTAAATAGATGTCGCTGGAAATAACTAAAACTTGGATTTCAATGTATGCTGTGTTGCATAGTGGCACGATAGGGTGTTTGAGCATTAAAATACATTATGTTAGGGTACAATTCTGTAGCAGGTATGAAATGAAAACACATTCGCAAGAGAAAACGTTTTATCAAAGAATCTTCAACGGTAAAGCCTCAGTAATTAGGACTGTAAGGAAAACGGGGGGCGGGGGTCTGTTGGGCGTTAGCTGAGATCGGAAGGATGAGCACCTGACGGAAGCCGGCCCCCCCCCCCAGGGCAGAGGGAAAGACCGAGGGTGTAGCGGGTAGAAAATGAGGTTATGGAGTTGGGGGAGAACAGAAAGAATCTCACGGGACTGGAGGGCAAGTGTGAGCACCGAGGAAGGACGACAACTGAGACGGGTTCCCCGGGAGAAGGTGGAAACACCGGTTCGTGTATGCTGGTTCTCTGGGGAGAACGCAGTCTGGAAAACAATGCCACGCCTCAGGGTCAAGCGCAAAGCTTTGCTAAAAGGAAGACTTAAGAGAGCATTCAAAAACTAAAGCGGCCGTGGGACGAGGTGGCCGAGTGGTTAAGGCGATGGACTGCTAATCCATTGTGCTCTGCACGCGTGGGTTCGAATCCCACCCTCGTCGGCCCTCCCTCCTGGTGCCGAGGTTCTTGTTTTGTACCTCGCACAACCGGCAGGTGGATCCCTACCCGGGGGACTCGCGTTTAAGACATCCCCGCGGCGCACTCCCTTGCCCCAATCCCGTCGCGGCTCTGCGCGGAGGAGCCAAGGCCTAGGTCAGAGGCTAGTTACCCCTGCCAGGAGGAGGTTGAGGAACAGGTTGGGAACCTCCCGCCCCCCGGATTTGCTTCAAGATGCTGATGGGTGGTTAGCGAGGAATGGAAGAAAGACGTGGGCAAAACAGTGCTAACCGTTTCAGCCGGTTGGTGGGAGCTTGAGTGTTTATTATACGATTCTTTCTTTACTTTTTCAAATTGCCATTACAAAGATCTTAAACTTTTTACTTGGAAATAACTTCAAACTTAAAGAAAACTGATAAGACTAAGAATAGTACAAAAACCGCCTGTGTGCCTTTTGCTGGGAATCACCCATTAACATTGTAAGCCATTCCCTTCCTCCCTCCCTTCACCCTGCTACCTCCACCTCCCTCTCTGACTCAGTCTCCATTTCATCTTTATATTTCTCTATTTGTTTTCAGAACCATGTAAAAGTAAATTGTATGTTTCATGGCCATTTGCTCTCAAGTTTTTAAGTAGGGATTTCCTAAAAATAAGGATATCTTTATATATAATGAGAGTATATGTATCAGTTCAGTGTATTTCACAATGATATTGTTTTTAAAATCTCTCACCTGTATTTCAGTGTTGTCTGTTTACCCAATAATGCCCTGTATAGCATTCCCCCTCCAGTACAGATTAGCTATTGTATCGGTTGCCCATGTCCCTTTTTAAAAATGTTTTTATTTAAATTCCAGGTAGTTAACATCAGTTGTCCATATTCTTAGTTTCCTTTCACCTAAAACATCTTCACAGCCTCTCTTTGTATTTTATGACACTGACATTTTTTAAGAGTACAGTAACTGCTCACTTTGTGGTTTGTGTTGTTGTTGTTTTAAATAATACTTCTCACTTGTACTTTGTGGGATTTTTTTCCCCTCATAATTAGGCTCAGGTTTTGCATCCCCAACCATAATACCATGTAAGTGGTATTAAGTCTTTCTCGGGTCACCAAAACTCAAGACACATGCAATGTTTATTGGCCCTTATTAATGTGGTTAATTCTGATCACACAGTCAAGGTCACACATGAGTATATGTTTCTCTTTTTTGTTGAATAGGCAGTTTGTGGGGAGACATCTTAAGACCATACAAATATCTTGCTCCAATCAGGAAGGAGGAATTTCCTCTGCCCTTGAAGCTCCTTCAAGAATCGAATTGACATGAGAAAGATTCACAGGAGAAAATAAAGTTTAATTTTGTTCATAGAAGGAATACACACAAACATGAAGTTCCAAAGACAGCCAAGCAAAATGACGTATATATGTCACTCTGAACTAAGGAGAAGCGGGCGTGGGTCTGGGACTCAAAGGGAAGAAATGTTAATTCCCTGGAAGATGAAAAAGAGTAAATGTTTGGGACACAAATGTTTGCTGGACCACTCACAAACCACAGGACATGGAGGAACTTCTAGATTCTTCCCGGACCGACTTCAGGGTATAACACAGTTCTCTCCTGTGACAGCTCTCTTCCTGGAGCAGGTGCTCCACCAAATTTCTTTTTAGTCGTTTGTAGGGGAGTTAAGAAGCCTTTCCTAAATCTGCTGGGTTCAGATGGATTTTTAACTCAAAATAATCTTCACGCCAAAGTGGCCCACCTTGGGGCAGTCCCTTGGCCTATCAAATTTACCCCTCAGAGTTTAGCATATATTGATAACCAATCTTTACTAGGGTGGTTGCAAGATGAGGGCATATCAACTCCTGCATTCTCTGCACATTCTATTGTGAGTCAAAGTGCACACCCGTAAATGTGAAGGATCTCCCTGCCCCTGGTCCTCCAACCCTCCATCATTTTATTTCCATTTTTCCATGTGATTTTAAATTTTTTTCTTATTTCAGGTGCCTGCTGTTATAGAAATTTGTATATTCTTGTTATAATGTAGAAACTCACTCAAGGGTACTTTACTCACAAAACTTTCCTCACAGACACATTTTTGCAAATATCTTGCTAAGACTTCAGTGTTTTGTTTTGGTTTGATTTTTTTCTGAGTTTGTCCATGGGATCCTGATGGACAAACTTCTTTTATTGTACTGCATCCCTTCCATTTTTCTTTACCATTTCCCATTTAACTTCTTTGCTTCGTTTTGTCCATAAAGTGCATACAAATGGTGTCTTTGTGATTATTGCAACATATATTGCTTTAGAAAGGATTCATAAAATATTCCCATTAACTTGATCTACCTGATAAATCACGTGTAGGACTGAATAAAGATATGAAAGGAGCAGGAGACTAGTGCACAGGTAAAGTGCTATATAGTCATCAGGCAAAAATCCCCAATGAGAAAGTCTTTCTTTCAAGTGTAAAGAAAATATAAAACCATAACTAGAGACAAGTGTGTATTCTGAAAGACATAATCCTGATCCATTGGAAATTAAAGGTAAATTTGTCACCTCTTCCTGAGTAAGAAGAGAGAGAGGTTTGTTTCTCTTTGAAATGAGTGAGGTCAGCTTTTACAGAACAAAAAGTGGGGGGATATTTAACCATTTGTAGAGATTAGATGAGGTGTGGTAAGGCATTGCAGGAGTGGTCAAAGGAAAAGCAGATTCTGCAACTTGCTATTTCTGCCTGAGATCTGGGGGGGGGTGCAAAAGTCCTAGTAGAGGATGGTTTCAATCCATCGACCTCTGGGTTATGGGCCCAGCATGCTTCTGTGCACCACTCTGCTAGCCATGACATGAGGGATGTTGTTTTTCCAATGAACATGATCAGGTATCTCATTTCCTTGCACTATGTAGGTAAATTGTGGTTTCTTTATAAAATAGAATTCTACTTATTAATAAAAACAATACATTTCTATCAGTTCTATTGGATATGTAACAGCACAATTAAATCTCAAAAACCTCACGCTGGACAAAAAATGCCACACAAGGCAATGTATTATATGATCCCACTTATATGAAGTTCAAGAGCAAGCAAACTATCTGGTGATAGAAATCAGACTAGTGATTAGCTTGCAGGATGCAGTATTGACTGGTAAGGTGGCATAAGGTGACTTTCTGGAGTAATGGAAGTATTCTCAATCTCGATGTGAACGGTGGTCACAGGGGATATATATATATATATATATATATATATATATATATATATACAAAATTTGTTGCTCTGTCTACACTTAAGATCTATGCATTTTACTGTTCGTAAAATATACTTCAATAAAGTACTGAGAAAAAGAGGGGAAGAGAGCTATACAATAGGCAATAGAGAAGGGAGGGAGGGAGAGGAGAAAGGAAAAGAAATACCTTTTATGCATACTTCAGGGAGCTAAGGCAAAAGTGGCCACGAGAAGACAACTTCCCAAAATAAGTTGTAGAACCATGAAGTGGTCCTTGGGAGCAGGAGAAATTCACAAAACTCACTGGGAAAAGTGCCGAACCTTGGCAGGAGTCCTTGTCACCCTCGTGCATGAAAGAATGACATACCCAGAAAGGTGCTGACTTGACAGCATTCTCCTCAACAAGTGAAAGAAAATTTACTTTCCAAGTTTTACTTCCAGGAATTCATTTTCTTCATATCAGTCCGAGGAGCGTATTGAAAGAGATCAGAACCAAAATTTGGATATTCGTTTTCTGGAAAGCACGTTCTTCGACAGGTAAGAATTATGTCCTTTCACCCAGTTAAATATTTTTCACGACGTCTGTAAAAAACAGCAGACTAAGGTTTTCTCCATGTCGTCCACGAGGTCACAGTTCCTCTACATGGCCACACTGCCTTCTCGCACTTTCCTCTCTAACCTCGCCCCGTGTGGGTGAATAGAAAGCGTAGCCCTGCCGCAGGAAATGCTGGCATTGTATAAGGTAGCAAAGCTGAGCAGTGGGCTTCATCCCTGGCCACACCCGTAAAGACAGTATCACCTTGGTTAGAATTTCCTTCTTTCGCCTTCATATGAAACTTATTTGTATTTTGTAATCTTTTTTTTTTTAAAGTAGCCTTCACACTCCATGTGGGTCTTGAATACATGACCCTGAGACCAAGAGTTGCAGGCTCTACTGACTCAGCCAGCCGGGTGCCCCTAAACATATTTGTATTTTTTATGGTACAGTCTGGACTGCTTTAAAATGAGCCCCTAAGATACAAAAAGTCTTGTCTTCTGCATTCGACAGATACATGTCTCAACTCTACTAGGGTAGTCTGCTTGAGCAGAAATCTCATTTAGACTTCAAAAGCATAATTTAAAAAATGAGAAATTACAACCACAATGAAAATTTAGATTTCTCAAGAATAAGAAAGCTCGGGGGTGTCTGGGTGGCTCAGTCGGTTAAGCACCTGACTCTTGATCTCAGCTCAGGTCTCAATCTCAGAGTCCTGAGTTCGAGCTCCACATTGGAGCCTAGTTAAAAATAAAATAAAATAAAATAAAATAAAATAACATTAAATTAAATTAAATTAAATTCAAAAGTATGTTTCATGTGCCACAGGCTTGCATGGTTTAAGAAAAAGTTTTAGCCTCTATGGATGCATTGTTTGCCAAAGGCTACACTCCTATATTTGCTATAGTAGGAAAATATGCATAAATATAATATTAAATAAAAAGTGATATATTAAAATATGCATATACAATAAATACTATGTAAAATAAAACTACATTTTACTTCAATAAATCCTTTCTGAGTGTCTTCTATTGAATGGACCATGACCACCCACCCCTAGCCTAGTGGTTTTTGTTTTTGTTTTGTTTTTTTCATTTTCCATGATGTTGACACTGTAAGACTTGATGCACAAGTGTTGTGGGTGGAGATGAACTGGCCAGCTACACCAGCATGGCAAACAAACTCTTCCTATGATCAATTCCTCCCTCCCTGACGTCCATGCCCCTGTGTGATCGGTTCCCTTGAGCGTCTGGCAAAACTTATGTGTTTTCTTATATATATATTGTGTTTTTCATATATATATATATGTATATATATATGTAATTTATTTTATTTTTGGTTGTAAGAAGGAATTTCTTGTCTTCAGGATATAAATATGATCTCTGTTTTCTTCTGAATTTTAAAATAATTTTATTTTATACTCTCAGGGTCATTAATACATCTGGAATTCATTTTTGTTAATTGTATGAAATGAAGCAGTATTATTGTTTTGGGAGAACTGAGCTCCTTATAGCAACTACAGTTGAGAAGTTCATTAACTTCCTACCAATCAAAAAACCTGAATTCAGCCCTCTTTTTCACCCTCTATCCCTCCCCCTAAGGGATGCCATCTCTTTCCAAGATGGCCATCTTCTAGTGCACATTGACAAGGTCCAAATATTTCTCCAGGCCCCACCAGACACTCTGTCCATTCAGTTGCTCAAACCCAAAACCTTTACTTTCTCCTGGGCTCATCTCTTCATCTCACACCTCACAACCAATTTAAAGGCAAAGCTCTGAAAATTTGTACAAAATGTGACCATTTCTCACCATTGCCATTGTGACTGCTCTGGGCCACCATTCTCTCTCACCTGGACTCTTCTAGAACTTCTTCCCAGTCTGTGCTCTCCCCTCTTACTCTGCAGTCTCATCTCGGCTGGCAGTCAGAATAATAGTACCTAAAAGTGAGTTGATCCTGTCATTTCTTTGCCCCAAAGCCCCACCCCCCACCCCCACATCCCACTCTGGAGCCTGGGACCAGCTCTTGCCTGAGACCCTCTTCCCATTTGCTGGCATGTGAATTCACGTCTTCACTCAGTTGTCAGCTTCTAATAAGACCTCAGATGACAATTTGGCCCCATGGTAATCCACCCGCCTTCTTCGATCTATATTTGGGTCATGCCATTTACCATCTCTTTTACCTATTTGTTACTTTCTATTGTGTTGATGGTTTATTGCTTATCATCGCCCAGAATAAAAGTTCGACAAGAATAGGAATTTTGTCTGTTACTGATACATCTCAAATATTAGAAGAGTGCCTAGTAACCAGCCAGTGTTTTTTGAGTGAATGATTGACTGAATAGCCTGCTGAGCATTTCCTTCACGTCTGAGTCATTTCACAATCTATGTGAAATTCCATGTATTCCGCCCAAACTGTGTTGTCCACTGTTCCAAGCTAAGACTGTTCCAGATGGCTAAGACTCCATCTTCTTCAGCAATACCTTTCCTTCATTCTGCCTCTCTCCTCTGCCCACAACCATGCAACCTGTTGCCAGTCCCTGCTCCTTAATTTCTGCTCTCCCTCCCCCTGGTGAGCAGCCACTGCTAGCTACCTAGGTTGAACTCACATTTTTAACATTTGCAGGTGTCTTCACACTCTCCCATGTCTCCAAGCCTCCAGTCTATCCCCATGTGATTACTCCCTCATGTGACGGCCAAGCCATCAAACCCAAACTTGTCTCTTCCCTGCTTAAAATCTTTCTGAGGCTCTCCTTTGTGTTTGGAACACTGTCCATATTGCACGTGTTTGTAAGCACGCCCATGATCTGCCCACCATCTGCCCACGATCTGCTCACCATCTGCCCCAAGATCTGTCCCACCCTCTGCCCCACGATCTGCCCACCATCTGCCCCACGATCTGTTCACTGTCTACCCCACCATCTGCCCACGATCTGCCCCACGATCTGCCCAGATCTGCCCCACGATCTGCCAGGGCTTCTCCCCAGCCATGCCTGGAAGTATCCCGGTATCTCCTTGGAAGTTAATCCAGGAGACCTGTTCTGTCTTCCAGACCTGTCCGTGCACCTCTGCCGTCAGCCTGCAATGCCCCTTTCCCCTTGGTGCTCCAAACACACTAAGACATACTTGAAATTCTGAGTCTTAAATAAGATGACCTGCTCTGCTTCATTCCCCTGCCATTTGGCATTTGTACTGGACTCACTGGCTTACTTACCAATCTCCCCACTCAATTTTCCCAGACAGGAGTTGTCCTTTGCCTCTGAATGTCTGGTACAAAGCATAATACAGGCCATATGGTCATGACTAGATAAATATTAAATTATCACATAAAGAGCTCTTGCCTCCCTCTGTAAGATGGCAATCTTCGGTCATGGGATGCCTCAAATATTTGAAAGAGCATGGATATTTAGAGTCAGACATACCTGCAGTACAGCTCTAACTCTGAGGACCTGCTGTGGTGAGGGAGAGGTGACCACAGACCTGGGAACCATGAAGTTTAAATCCCACATCCAGCCCTTACTAACGGGGTGGGCTTGGGCAAGTTTCTTAACATCTTTCTGCCTCTTTGTTGATACGAGTTTAACAGTAATTCCTGTATCATATGCTTATTTCAACAATTTATTTTTATTTTATCAACCAATTTAAGATTGCTTGTTTTTCCAATTGGACCTCTTCCAAGATATCCATAAAACAGGAGATAGATGTATTCAGTGAGTCATTCTTGCCTCTTTTTCTCCCACTAGGAAATGCTAAGAAATATGTCACAGCTCACTTATAGACCTATTGGTTCCAGAGCAGAAGTCTGGTGATGTTATCTGCTGTTTCTCCCTTTCTCCCGTGTTCTCACGTCCAAGGGGTTTCCTACCCTGCCTGTCCTCTCCGGGAGAGATGTGAACATGGAGGTATAGATTAAAAGAAAACACGAAGTGTAAACTTTGGCTCCCGAACTGGGCATTTCTGGCTCATACTGTAAGGATCATGCTATAATGTAGAGAGAGGAACCTGTCCTTCCCTCTCCAGGCCCTATTACTTCACCCCTTGAAGTCAAAACCCTGTTGTGAGGTCAGGAATAAACACTTGCAGCCATTAAGTGGTCCTGCTGACTCTAGACAATCAGCCCAGCCCCAGAAACTTCTCACAGGTGCTCTGCTGTCTGTGCATAAGTTCACTCCTACAAGCCATTCCTCCTCCAGACTCAGCTGAAAATACAAAATGCACAGTCGTGTTGACAAAGTGATGAGAGCAAGTCTGCATAGACACACAGGAGAGTGGCCAGCAGGCCAGGTGGCTTGCTCCAAGCCTGAGGGACACTGGCTGAGGGCTTCCCTTTTCTGGAATGTGGAGTGACCACTGGGGTATGACAGACGGAGGCTTTTCCTTCCCACCTGTGAGGGGCTAAACTGGCAGGGAAAAGGGAGGAGCCGGAGCACCACCTCTCCTGAAAAAGATTAAAACAGCTCGGTGGGAGGCAGTGACAGCAAGCGCAGCACACACGGGTGCCCTCGAGGGTTGATCAATCAGGGACAATTACATCAGATTTCATTAAATTTGAGTCAAGGTCAAATTATATCGGAAGCTCCTCCAAGCGCTCACTGAAGGACAAGGCAGTGAGGAGTGAGGATCGGCATCCCTGGGGGACAAGAGAAAGGGAACAACTTCTTCGACTTCTTTGGGCCAAATAAAGGCAGGCTAAGATTTAGAGAGAATCTGTTCCTCCCGCCAAAGATGCAAGAGACTGTGGGCCGTACTTGCTGCCTTCCTGGCATATCTCTTCCTAAGGAGAAAGTCAGGGCGGTGTCCTGTCTGCACTCACACCTGACACAGAGAGGAGCGGGCGAGAAGGGACAGTTCTTCAGTTCCAAAGGTTTGGTCCCGCCCAATTTCATTCTGCTGTTGCTGCTAGATACCTTGGTCCTTCACCTTCTTCTAGATGGTAGATTGGGACCCATAGGGTGAATATGTGAAGCTCTAGCCTGAGACCTGGGGGATGTTTGCTGAAGAGAGTTGGAAGACCCGGAGGCTCTTCACAATCCTGAGGTCCAGATCAGGGGACACAGGCTATTTCTTGTGGGCATGATGCCTTCGGGAATGCCCCTGCTCCCGATTCTTTGGGGTTTTTGATTTTGCACCAATGGAAAATGAAGAGGCTGGTGATCTGAAAGGCCCTCTCCCAGCACAGCCCTGGGTGGGCAGAGGCGACATCCCAAAGCTGAGGCTGCTGCTTGTTCTTACTGCCCCAGGGACAGGGGTGCTCTGAGCAAAGGGGGCCATGCAGGGCCCCCCAAACATAGATTTTCCTGCAGAAATGCTGGCCCTCCCCAAGACAAAAGGTGTGCTCTGGTTGGTCAGGCCTGGGCTGTTCTGGCTCCAGACTTTTCCAAAGGGTGAGATGGCTCCAGGGGTCCTGCTTGGCACTGCTCCAATGCTGAACGCCGCAGGGTTGGAGCTCATGACTGGGCCATTCCCACTGACCCCAGAGTCCCCACAGTCCATAGGGGTCACTAATCCCCCAAAGGCAAAAGGGGGTGGAGCTGTGCTACCAAACACAGAGCCACAAGCCCCATTCCGGTGGGTCTGGGCCACAACCCCCAAACCAGTCGTACTTGCTTGACCAAAGGGAGCCCCTGCCACGATGCTGGCAAAATTTGGCAAGATGCCGACAGGGAGGGGACAGGTGGAGGCTGAGGCTGTCAAACCCCCAAAGGGTGACTGCAAGGTACTGCTGAAGGCCGGCTGAGCTGGAGTGAGGACTGGGGTGAAGGCCACAGCCGATTTTCCAAAAATGAAAGGGCTACTGAGGCCTGGGCCAGAGGTTGGTTGGGGGGCCCTTTGCTTCTGCCCACCTGTAGCCCCCAGCGCTGGCTGGAGAGTGGCTCCTGGGGAGAGTGGGAAGGGTGCACCAGAGCCAGACCCCAATGTTGGGGCGGGACCAGAGATGCTGGACGGGAGTGAGGGCTGGGGTGAGGCTACCAGGGCTGAGGCCAACAGAGGGCTGCCTACACCCCGGAAATTGGCAGTGCTTTTACTAGGGGATATCTGCACAGCACTGGAAAGAACCTGGCTGAAGATGGTGACCGTGTGTACGGTAGGAACGGTAGCACGTGGGGGTGCTGGGAAGGTGAAGCTTGTGGCCGGGGCAAAGCTGGCCCTGAGGGCACAGGCAGCCCCAAGAAGGAAGGAGTGGCAGGTCGAAGGAATGGAGTAAGAGTTGCCCGGGGTACTGGTAACATTCATGACGCCAAAACCCAATGGTGGCATGAAAGAAGGGTCTTTGGGGGTGCTGGCTGGGGCGGTGGCCCCGACACCAGAGGTAGCCTGGACTGCGCCGTGGACGAGGTGGGACGAAGCAGGAGTAGCTAGAGGAGAGGTCTGCTCCAAGGAGAACGGAGCTATCACCGGCAGGGTTGGAAGTGGTCCTGTGCCGTCCAACATAGGCTTGGAGGTGGGAGCCAGGACGCTTGAAGATGTTGTAGCAGCGACTGAAGTTGTGGAATATAAGGAGCCTCCGATCTCACTCTCGGGTGGGAGCCCCAACATGGGGTTTGCAGTGGGGTCCGCAGAAGCTGCAGCAGGAGGTGCAGAGGCGGGAAGATGGGGCACTGGGCTGCTCACGCCGGACCCGGGACTTGGCCCGGGGAGCGCAGCAGGGCTGACGGTAGTCTGAGAGGAGGGAGGGGGCCATGCAGCGTCATTGACCGGTGATGTGGGAGAAACAGGGGTCAGAAGGATGAAAGCTGCGGTGGGCCTTGAGTCTGCAGAGGTGCCCGGAAGGGGCTCTGATTGGGAGCAGCCTGGGGAAGACAGCAGGCCACGCTCCTTCCCTGCGGAAGGGGGCACACCCACTGCCTCTCCCTCTCCCGCAGCCGGTGGGAGGCCCAGGGGAGACTCCTGCATTTCTGTTAAGCTTTCCAACTGTGGATCTGTGCCCGGGGTTGGAGCCGGGCCTGCAGAAGGCAGGGTGAGAGACAGGGAAGGCTGAAGAGCGGAGCTCAGCTCAGAGACAGGGTCTGCAGTGACGTCAGTTGTCTCCTCTCCGGCTTTGTGGTTGCCCTGGAGTCCACCTTTACCCCCTAAGGCCAGGTCCTCTTCGGGGTCTGCATCACCAAGCTGGGGAGGTGGGGTCAGTGACAGCAGGTCCTCAGGACTAGAGAGCAGCCCAGAGTCACCAGATGCTTCCGGGGACCCATCTGATTCCAGTGAGACTGGAGAGTGACACTGGTGACCTTTTTCTTTCTTTTTTACTGGCCATTCTGGTGTCTGCAGGGACGCCCTGGGCACACTTCTCTTCCAGGGCTCAGAGAAAATTCTCGAAGAGCTGTAAGAACTTGTGATCGCATTTCTTCTGGGGCCGACCAGGCCACCTGGGTGTGTGCTGGCCCGGGAGCTCAGGGAGGAGCAACTAGGCCTCTTAGTCAAGCTGTGGTCCCAGCTCCAGGACTTGAGGCTTCTCTTCAGAGGCCCAAGCCTGGGCACAAAAGCAGCGAGAGCTCCATCTTTCACCAGGGGCTTAAATGCGGACGGCCCGGTGTCTGGACTCCTCCTCTCACTGTGGGAGCCCTCGGGAAACAGGGGTTCTTCTGACCTCGACACTCTCCCTTTCTTGCACGCTCTGAGGGCCCTCAGCACCGTCTTCTTTGCACACGGGTCTGGGGACTTCTCAGAGGGCGAAGAGCCTGCAGAGGCGATCTCCGCGGGAGAAGCGGAGGGAAGCGCTCCCTGCTCAGGAGGGGCTATCCTGATGGTCACCGGGCTCCCTATTGGCCTGCGGTGCCGGAGAGACCAGAGAGTCCGCTGGAGGTAACTGTCCCACCAGTCCGAGGGGAGAGGCCCCACGATGGAACCGCGGGGCCTCTCCATGGGAAAGCGCCTCCAGGCCTCCTGGGCCGGCCGCGCGGGGGCGCTGGCAGGATCCGCGTTTGGCCGCCGCCCTGCAGCTCGGTGCCTCCGGGCGGGGTGGGCGCGGTGGGCGGGCGCCCCCCGGTGG
>LNAC01000176.1:36755-91922 GCA_002007465.1 Ailurus styani | reverse complement strand
AGGGCCGCGGAGCCGACCCGGGCCCCCAGCGGCCGCAGCTCCGGACGCTGAATTTGGGGATTCCGCGGGCGTTTCCCACGCTTCTCCTTTCGCCGCCGGGGCCAATCCTCGGCCGGGAGGACGCGCTCTCGACGCCGCCACCTCCCGGACCTGTCCCGGGTCTTCGCCCCTCGGGTGTCGCGGGACGACAGGAGGGCCTTGGAGGGGCCCCAGGCGCGGGAGTGGCTCCGGCGCAGCCGGCGGGGGCGCCGCGAGGCCAGGGCGCTGTTTGGTCCCCGGGAGGGGCGGGGCGGGACGGAGACTGGCAAGGAAAGGTTGGAGGGAACACTGTTCCCTGGTGCCCAGTAGTTTCCCTTCTCGAGTCCTTCGTGACTTTCTGTGGATGAATCCACTCCTGGAGTTTCCCCTGCCCGCGACTTCAAGAGCCCTCGGGAAAGAAAAGTCCTCCCAGTTCCATTCAGTTAAAAGGACACGGTTCTGAATAGAAGAGCCGAGAGGCAGCAATTTCCGGACAAAGGGTAGAAGTCTTGTGCTACCCAGAAGTCCAGGCCCCAGGCAGCTCCCGCCCTCTCTGCTGGGCGCTCAGAGGCCTGGGTCGGTCCAGACCGTGACTCTGAGAAGGGCTTCCCAGGGGCTTTCTGTGCTGTCCGCCTCTCTACACTCCAAAGTATCCTGAGCCATATGCCGGAAGCGCCTTTTCACAGATAGGGTGACCACAGGGTCAGCCCCAGGGCTCCCCGAGCCAAGCAGCCATAAAGTTAACACGGGAAGTTTCCTGCTCACTTCCCAGGAGAGAGAGAGGGAAGGGCCGGTAGGACCCAGCAGCAGGAGGTCAGCTTCCCAGGAGTTCAGCCTAGGGTAGGGGCAGGACAGAGCCTGGGCCCTGGATTAGTGTGTTGGGGGCAGGCTGAACAGGTGATGATGGGCCTGGGGAGGGCAGAGGACAGGGGGCAGATCCTGGGCATAGGACAGGAGAGGATTCTTAGGAGAAAGTAAACATAGGAATAACCAGAATGTGCGAAAATGGGACCTAGTTAAATAAATTATAGTACCGCTGTAAGAGTAACAAAGATAAGGCAAACTTTTTTATATGTTAATGTTTGTCTGTGTCCACGATACATAAGGTTTCTTGTTAACCTCATATAATTTTGAATTCTAGACTTTATTTGTGCGAAAATGTAACTCTAGATTTTTAGATAGAGATGTGGTCAGAGAAGAAGGGAGGATGTTGATCAAAGTATTAACATGCAGTTATCTCTGATGTGGTACTGGAGTTGGTTTGCAAGGAGTTCTTTTTGGTTTTCCTGCACTGTTTCACATTTTCTACAAGATTCTATCTCATAAAAAAATCAAAGCGTTTCCATTTTTAAAAAGAAAAATTAAAAAGGAAAAAAAGTTGCAAAGAAGATGTATTTGATGGGACGCCTGGGTGGCTCAGTTGGTTAAGCAGCTGCCTTCAGCTCAGGTCATGATCCCAGGGTCTTGGAACCGAGTCCCAGATTGGGCTCCTTGCTCCGCAGGGAGCCTGCTTCTCCCTCCGCCTCTGCCTGCCACTCTGCCTGCTTATGTTCTCTGACAAATAAATAAATAAATAAAATCTTTAAAAAAAGAAGAAGAAGAAGATGTATTTGAACTCAGTGTCTGGAACTAGGAGATGAGAAGGAGGCCACTGGAAGAATTTCAGGAATCCAGGCCTAAGTAGGGATGTGGACTTTGATCCCTGACAACCACCTGACTGGGGTGCAGGGAGAATGAGAGAGGAGAACAGAAAATTACTTTGAGCATCCTTTATGCATGATGGCTTGACAATAGTGGCAATGAGTTAGAGGTCCCCACCAGGTAAGGAGACAGAGAGCATTAAAAATCTTGGTGATGAAAGAAAAAATTGATCAACTGGATTTCATTAAAATTAAAAACTTCCACTCTGCCAAAGACACTGTTCAGAGAAAGAAAAGACAAGCCAAAGACTGAGAGAAAATATTTGCAAAACCTACCTGATAAAGGACTGATGTCCAAAATATACATAAAGCTGTCAAAACTCACAATGACTTTTTAAAAACCTAGTTTAGAAATGGGCAAAGGACCTGAAGAGGTAAGTCACTATGGAAGATATACGGATGGCAAATATGTGTGTGAAATGATGCCCAACTTCATACATCAGGAGAGAATTGCAAATTCAAGCATCAGTGAGATACCACGACACCCATGTTAGAGTGGTTAAAATCCAGGACACTGGTGGCACCAAATGTTAGTGAGGATGTGGAGCAACAGGAACTCTCTCTCATTGCTGCTGGGAATGCAAAATGGTGCAGCTACAGGGGAAGACAGTTTGCCAATTCCTTACCAAATAAAACATAGTCTTACCACGCCCTCTGGCAATCATACTTCTAGGTATTTACCTAAATGAGCTGAAAAGTTTTGTTCACACAAAAACCTACACATGAATGTTTATTGAAGCTTTATTTATAATTGCCAGGAATTGGAAGCAACCAGGAAACACTTCGATAGAGGAATATGGTAAACCGTGACACATTCATACAATGGAATGTTATTGAGCACTAAATAGAAATGAGCTACCAAGTCATGAAAGGACGGGGAGGAACCTCAAATCTGTATTGGTTGCTACCCGAACAAAACCAGTCTGAAAAGGCTCCCTACGGTGTGATTCCAACTATATGACATTCTGGAAAGCACAAAACTAGAGAGTAAAAAGATCTCCTTTTGGGGAGAGGGAGCACAGGGGATTTTATTCTATATGGAACTATAATGGGGGATACATGACATTATGAATTTGGCAAAACCCATAGAGTATACAACAAAAGAGTGAACCCTGATGAAAACTGCGGACTGTAGTTAATGTATCTATGTTGATTCTTCAGTTGTAATAAATGTCCCACACCAATGCAAGATGTTGCTAAGATAGCAAACTAGGAGTGGAAGTGGGGGAGGAAAGAGTATATGGAAACTTTCCGTACTTTCGGTTCAGTTTTTCTGTAAATCTAAAACTGTTCTTAAAAAATAAAGTCTGCTAATTTAAAAAATTTTTAAGAGTTTTATTTATTTATTTGACAGAGAGAGAGATCACAAGTAGACAGAGAAGCAGGCAGAGAGAGAGGAGGAAGCAGGCTCCCTGCTGAGCAGAGAGCCTCTATCCCAGGACCCTGAGATCATGACCTGAGCCGAAGGCAGAGGCTTTAACCCACTGAGCCACCCAGGCGCCCTGCTAATTTAAAAAATTAAAATAAATTTTCAATGTCTTGGAGCTTGGACTTCATGCCTCACTCCTCTTCACATTGCTTTGTGATTTGTAAGATAGTGCCATAATATGTAAATCGCAGGCATGTCATTATTTCGTTATTTAAGCAAGTAATGCACGCATTCAGCACATTATCAGATATGCAAGAAATTATGGCAACTTTTAACAGTTTTAGTCCACAGAATTGACAAGCAGTTTAGTGTAGCTTTATTTACCCATCTGCCCTCTGCATAACTTAGTCTTCCCCAGGATCTAGGCCCAGAGCCTTGGGGTAAACTATGAACTCAGATTGGTTTGGAGGAAGCTGCCAGCAAATACACTTTAAAGACCCAATCAGGGGTGCCGTTACCGTGTCCACTACTATTGGGTGGCAAGGCAGTGGGGGTGAGGAGCATGGAGGTAACCCACAGAGTGGCCGGAAGATTTTCCACAGTCACAAGACTGACCTCGAGGTGGTGCTGGGTGGGCCGTTTAGAGAGAGACTAGGTAGGGGTGCTGCCTAGGAAGAGGACAGATGGTCAGTCAAGGCCACTTCCAGAGCGGAGGATGGTAGAGCCCAGAAGGCAGACCTAGGGGAGAGGGAGGCTGAAGGTGGCCAGGATGTGGGTGCGGCAGGGGGAAGGCCTGGAGGGCAGAGTTGCTGGAGAGTAAAGCAAATTTGAGCAGGATAAGGTGGAGGGAGTCCAGGTAGAAAGCCCTATGGGGAAGGGGTGGGCATAGCCAGGGCCCTCAGGCTCTGGCCTCTGACCAAATAGTCCTCTAAAAGAAGTGCCAGTTTCTGTGTATAGAAAGATGCTATTTACATTTGAAAAAATAAAAACTTTTAGGGGCGCCTGTGTGGCTCAGTCGGTTAGGCATCTGCCTTCAGCTCAGGTCATGATCCTGGGGTCCTGGGATCCTGGGATCCAGCCCCACATCGGGCTCTCTGCTCAGTGGGGAGCATGCTTCTCCCTTTCCCTCTGCCTGCTGCTCTGCCTACTTGTGCTCTCTATCAAATAAATAAATAAAATCTTTAAAAAGAGAAAAAGAAAAAATAAAAACTTTTCTATGTGTTTTTGAAATAAAGTAAAATAAAGCCAATTTCTGGATTCAGGCCAGAAGGAAGTGGTGGCTTCTACTTCTTCTCTCTTGGGATAGTACTTCTAGGAAGCCACGGTATTAGAATGACCAAAAAGGAACTCAGGACAGCGAGGCCACCCTGAGAGCTAAGAGAACACAGCTTCGAGAGGCCTATAGGAAGTATCTAGCAACCGGAGAAGATAGGATTGGAGGCAGGGACCCGGGTGCCTCAGGAGAGGTCACTGGCCTGCTGTGCTGTGAGCTTGCAGGTCTATGATGAGGCTGGTTTGGGGAGTGTGGGAAACAACCCCAGACACCAGAAGAAGCAGTTGTTACTGAACCTACTAGTGTCACAGCGCGTGCTGCTGGGACACCGCCGACCGGAATAGAGGACGAAGGATGTCCCTTCTCCGCACTTCCAGGCTTCCAGCCTCCGCCAGGGCACCATGGCACAGCCGAAGAAGGAGCGTAGGATGGTTTGGAGTCCCAGGTCTGGCTTCCCAAAGCAGACTGCGGGGGTGTTAACACCATCAATATCAAGTTCAGAAACCCGTGAAGGACCTATCTCGTGATGCATAGCTCTGTGGCACGTCTGTAAAAAACAGCAAAAGAATGAGAACCCTAACATAGCAATGCCTCCGGGTAGAAAGAAAAGATGAAATTGAAGAGGAAGATATCTGAGGTTTTAAAGCTACTAACAGTGTTTGATTTTGTAAGCCATGTTGTGCAAATCTATGTAACCATTTTACTTCTTCTATACAGTGCATTATTGAAGATGTGTATAGTTGTAGGCATTCACATTTTCACAGTGAAATATACTGCATCATATTAAATCTTATGTTGTTGAAGGCAATTAAAATACAGTAAAAAATTTTCAATCTTAAGGAAGTCATCTTGTACATATCAACTAATACAGGTACTAGGGATGCTGTTAAAATTTGGGGGTTAGCTCATGGAAAAAAAAACTTAGAGCACTTCAGCTTGCTTTTTAAGACAACTTCAGAAATATAAACCCACTCAAAATGTTTTGCTGTCACAACAGCAGTTCAAGAGAGAAAAATTCCCTGGGAAGCTACAGGAAGACCCATGTAAGAGCAAAGCTGTACTTTCTGTCAGCGGAGTGAAGTTCATGGCTGACCCATCTCTCTGGTCAGATTCCTGCTGCCCTGGGGAATACAGTAGAATATGCCTCACTTGTGTTGAAAAAAAGCATGTGTGCCCACGTGTGAACCTTACGATTTTAATTAATGATTATATTGTATTTGCCAGGAGGACGTGGAGTCTGGGGAGCTATTTGTGACTCCTCCGGACACATCAGGGCAAATCCACTCTGCAGAGACACGTTCACTGAGGATGACAAGTCGAAACCAGGCCGAGCAGTCTGGGCCAGCCTGCACAGCGTGCTGGAGCATCTGTGTGCATTGCCAGGCAGCGGAAGCCTCCTTTGGTGAGTGTTCTTCAAAGCCTTCTGCTCTGAGAATTTGAGGGAGGATTAATGCTGCGGAAAGCTTTTATTCTTAGTTAGGGCCCACTTCACCGATCCAGCCCTGTGTTTGGCTTATTGCTTTTGGTGTCATCATCTTGAAATTCCTCATGCTTTTTCACGAGAGGCCCTGTGTTTTCATCTTGCACTGGGCCCTGAGAATTTATTAGCCAGCACAACCCTCATCAATTTGTTCCTTTCCCAAATTAATGTACTTTAACCTCACATTTTTCTCCTGCTATTTCAGTGTTACCTCTTATTAAGGTGGGGTACCAAGCACTGACTCTTTGTATTTTTGTTTTCGCTTAATTTTTTCATCAGCCAGCAGGATGGAGGGATGGATGTGAGAGGCTGATTGCCTGGGGTCAGCTCAGTTCCTGCAGCAGATTAGCGGAGAGGCTCTGGGCTGGTCACTCAGTCTCTTCGGGTCCTCGGCTATAAATCAGGAATAATTGTTGTACACATCTCATGGGTTTTGTGAGAATTAAGTAAAGGATCTGTAAAGCATTACTTAATTTATACAGAATACGTGCTAAAACAAGTGTTCATTCAATACTCCAGTAATCTTCTCTTATCCTTATAATGCACTTGCTGTGTTTAAATCTACTCAAGTTTTTTTTTTTTAAAGATTTTATTTATTTATTTGACACAGAGAGAAAGGTTACAAGTAGGCAGAAAGGCAGGCTGAGAGACAGGGAGAGGAGGAAGCAGGCTCCCCGCTGAGCAGAAAGCCCAATGCGGGCCTGATCCCAGGACGCTGAGATCATGACCTGAGCCAAAGCAGAGGCTTTAACCCACTGAACCACCCAGGCGCCCAAATCTACTCAAGTTTCATTCTCCACTTTCACATTATTTATTTTCACAACTCCTCTCGCATTGTATTTTTTTTTATTTTAAAAATACAGGTACTAGGGATGCTGTTAAAATTTGGGGGTTAGCTCATGGAAAAAAAAAACTTAGAGCACTTCAGCTTGCTTTTTAAGACAACTTCAGAAATATAAACCCACTCAAAATGTATTTATTTTAAGTCATCTCAACACCCAACGTGGGGCTTGAACCACAAGCCTGAGATCTAGTCTCAGACTCCCTGAGCCGCACCAGCCGGGTGCCCCATTCTCTCACATTGTAAACCTGCTTGGGCATTAATCATGTTGCTCAAGCTTTACTTAATTCCATTGATTACATCCTTCTAATATTTTTATTCTTCTGCTCTTTCTTCTCTTTACCTGATCCATTAAGTGACTTGCTTAAAAGATCCGATTCTCAATCTCTTTTCCTGGGTCACCTCCTGCCTTCGTTATAACTTCTCTTGTTTCCCTCTGCCTTCTGTTCTATCCATCTTTATTCCGTACCCATTTATTTCTCATTAATGTGTTTTGCAGATATTTTACGTGTTTTCTTTATGCTTTTCACAACCGCTTGCACACAGAGCTGTCCTCCTGTCTCCTGTAACTAGATCTCTAACCTCTCATAACTGCTTCTGCTTTTCCCAGATTTCACAAGCGAATGTGTGAAACTTTTAGTCTTCTTCCCTCTGATGTCCTTTAAAAATTTTTTACACATAATTCTTCAGATTCTAGCATTCTCCTTGTTCCTCATGCTGTATCTTCTTTGAGCATCATCCTCTCATTACCATCGCATCTACTTTACACTTTTCCTTCACGGATTTACACGTTTCATTTTTATTTTCTCTTTCTTCATTCTTACTCCTCTTTCCACTTACCCTCCCCAATTTCTTCTTTTCCCTCTTTATGGATGCTCATCTCTTATTAAGTGTTTTATATTACTTTTTAATCCTTGTGTGTTGAATGAGATTTCCAGTTTTATTTTAATAATACTTTTAATTATTCTATAAGTTTCTACTATCTATACAAATATGTTTGTCTAGAAATTCAGATTTTTAAAAAAATTCTATATCTTTACTCCTTGCCTCTTGGCTTAATTTTTTTTGTTTTTGATGCTTTTCTTTAATGTTTTAGATCACCTTAATGCAAACCTTTTGCTGTTTGACACACCCCTGTTTTCATATTATTTTGTTACTTTACTTTCTTCATCCTAAGCTTGTCCTTGTAGGGTAAGTCAGGATCCACCACAGAACAAATGGAATGCGGAGAGAGAGACCAAGATAGAGAGGGAGACAGAGAGAGAGAGATTTGAAGGAACTGGCTCACCCTGTCGTGGGGCCTGGCAGGCCATGGGGCTGGAGACCCAGGGAAGAGCTGATGATACAGTTCCAGTCCCAAGGCAGTCTGGGGGCAGATTTTTTTACTGATTGCATAACACCCACCACATTATGTAAAGTATTCAGATTTGCTCAAAATTACTGATTTAAATATTAATCTCATCTAAGTACTTCAAGTACTATCCAGACTGGTGGTTGACCAATCATCTGGACACAGGCTGCCTAGGCAAGTTAACACGTAATGTTAACCATCCCACCTGATGTATGGACAGCCCCTCAAAGCCCTGTCCCTGGGAACGTCCTTCTTCAGTCCCCTCCTCCTCTATCCTCTGGGTGTCCCAACGGCCATCACCTTCTCGAAGCAGCTTTAGCTAGTGTGTATCTTCAAATGCTTTCAACAGATGCCACCCAGAATGGTGCTCCATCTTGAGGGGACAGTTGCAAAACAAAGGTCTCTGTGCCATTCTCTCAGAGAACCACCAGACAGGTCAAAACACCAAACCACAAACTTCATTTTAAGCACGCTGTCTGTATGGCCTCCCCCTTCTTTTCAACAAGCCACTCCAGGAACACAGAGCTGGTCTCCCTGGAGGCTGGGGAAGGCTGGATGGGAGGTGGCTAGGCAGAAAGGCCATAATACTTCCTTACAAAATCAAGCACTCCTTTTCTCATTAAGCACTCCCCTGTTCCTGTAAGTTTTCTGTTAGATCTCAGACTTCCAAAAAAGGTGGTTCTGTTCATTGTCGCCAATGGTTGGTGGTGGTTGCTCCCATGGAGGGAGAGATTCTTGGAGCCCCAACTCTGACATTTCCGTGATGCCACTCCTGTGTCTTTATCTGTAAAGCACCTTTCTTGCAGGTGGGTTATAATTGACTCTTGCTTTTTTTGTCGCTTTTATCCTGTCTGATAATATACAGCTTTTAATCATTATGGTTAGCCTGCTTACATTTGATTTATGTAATTTGTAATTTAGGTGGATTTAACTCTACCATCTTGTGGTTTTTCTATTCATCCCTGTTGTTATTCGTTTCTCTCCCACCACCCCTTTTTGGTCTTATTCTAGATTAGTTTTAAGCAAGGGTGTGATACAATCAAACATAATTATTTTCCGTATAGTAGATGGGTTGAATGGCAAAGTTGAGCAAGACAATTGAATTAATTGTAAATGTACCACAAAAGAGATTTTCAAGGCATGAATTAAAAAATAAATGGGGATGGGGCACCTGGGTGGCTCAATCAGTTCAGAGTCTGCCTTTGGCTCAGGTCATGACCTCAGGGTCCTGGGATCGAGCCCCATGTTGAGCCCATGTCAGGCTCTCTGCTCAGTGGGGAGTTTGCTTCTCCCCTCCACTCGTGTTCTCTCTCTGTGTCTCAAATAAATAAATAAAATGGTTTAAAAAATTTTTAAAAATAAATGTGGAAGAAGGAGCCAGGGAGGGAGGGATATAATATAGTGCTTACACGTGGGGAATAGAATCAATATCACATTTCTTTGACTGGGGAAGTGGGAGTTATAGAAAATATTAAAATAATACTATTTTCAGTTCTAAACTCAATTAATGCTGCTGCCTGAGAGAGGAGAAACGAATCTGTGTATGAACTCAGGAGTAGAGTTTGGGAAAGGTTTGTGAGTGTGTGTATGTGGTCAGTGGTCCTCGAGTTCAGGAGGAAAGTGTTGGGTAGAAGCCATCACTCAGATAATAATGAATCACTACAAGTTCCTAAACGTGACGGGATTGTCCAAACTCTTAGGGCTCTCCACATGTAGTTTCTCATGCTTTGGATGTTGAGGATACTTTTTCTTAAGATTTCATTTGTGAGTAATCTCTACACCCAAGGTGGTGCCTGAACCACAACCCCAAGATTGAGAGTTACATGCTCCACTGACTGAGCCTTCCAGGCACCCCCTGGGCATAGAGGATATGTTGGTTGAAGTCAAAATCATTGGAGTAAGTGGGATTGCAGTAAAGAGCATGGAGTACGGGCAGAACCCACAGGAGCCATGTACTTCACATGGTTATCGGAAGAGCGAATGAAGTATCGGACAATGTCTCAGCCAAGTTTCTGGTCAATAGATATTTGGGAAAACTCTTACTGTTAGATTAAAGAAATTTTATGGAAAAAGCAGGAATGGATTTTCAAGGAGAGAATGAAAAACAAACAAACAAACCCAAGAAGGACATAGTCTTTTTGAGTCAAGATTTCTACATATACATTGTTGTGAAAAAAGGGTAGTTACAGGGTGCCGGGGGTGGCTCAGTCATTAGGCGTCTGCCTTCAGCTCAGGCGATGATCCCAGGGTCCTAGGATCTTTGAGCCCCACATCGGGCTCCCTACTCAGTGGGAGGCCTGCTTCTCCCTCTCCCACTCCCCCTGCTTATGTTCCTCTCTTGCTGTGTCTCTCTCTGTCAAATAAATAAATAAAACATCTTTAAAAAAAAAGGGATAGTTACAGAATTGCTAGGTGGTAGTTCAGTGTCTAGAGAAGGGCTGTTTGTTAATTAAATGATAGAGACTTTGTTGTCCCTGTTGCCTAACTGGAAAGCGAATTTGTTTGTTTAATTTTATTTTATTTTACTTAAATTCGATTAATTAACATATAGTGTGTTATTAGTTTCAGGGGTACAGGTCTGTGATCCATCAGTCATATACCAGCCAGTGCTCATCCCATCACGCGCCCTCCTTCATGCCCCTCACCCGGTTACCCTGTCCCCCTACCTCTTCCCCCCAGCAACCCTCACTTTGTTTCCTAGAGTTAAGAGTCCCTTATGGTTTGTTTCCCTCTCTGATTTCATCTTATTTTGAGCAAATTTGTTTAATACCTCCTTAATACATCTGATTACTTTATCAACTTCAGTTGAACCCTCACTGTATCTGTAAATACATGAAATATGTTCCCTAAGCAAAGGAAGTTTTTCATAACAAGCAAAATTAGCATTTTAACAGCAGAAACTATTCAGTAGTTATTAACTGTGTGGTCTACATATGTTTTATGATTCATCAAAGAACAGTGTGTGGCAACTATCCTTCTGAAAAGTGGGATTCCATCCATGTCGTGCTATTGTAAGTTACAAGGATTGCTGTCCATAAAAAGGACAAAATATTTAAAACCAGAAGTTTACAATTAAAAAACAATATTTGAATTGGAACAAAATTTGCTTTTTATTACATGCAAAATTTTCCTGGAAAACAGCCTAGAAAAATGGTAAAAGTATACACATGCAGCTCGACTACTCATAAACCTAAGTGCTTCTCCAGACATTTGAACAGTACCCCATGTCCGTCCTCTGGAAATGTCACAGATATGCTATGAATTCCTTGGACAGTTGAGCATTTGAACCTTCATTCTAAGGCCTCAGTGGCTAAGTTTCATATCTGAAATATACTTAATGGGACTCTTTAAGCTATGCTGCTTCCGTTTCAAGTTCCAGAAAAAACCATGAATGTTTTATTTTCAACTGACACAATTTGGGGGACTTCAGTTATCTTTCAAACTGGCATTGGGTTCATGGGCAACTTGCTGCCATTCATTATATACATTATATATATGTATATCTTACCCCTTCAACCGCATCAGAATAAGTCCTTACATGTGATTCTCATTCACCTAACTTTGGCTAATGTTATCTCAGCTCTCTTCAGGCGGTCCCATATATGGTGACATCCTTTGGAACTAGAAATATTTTAGAGGACATTGGTTGTAAAGCAGTGCTGTGCATTTTTAGAGTGGCACAGGGGTCTTGTATTTGCACTTCTTCACTACTAAGTCCATCTCCGGCCATTATTATCAGTCCCTCTCGTTCCAAGTGGGCATGGTTCAAGCCCAGAATCTTCACACACATTCTGCCCTTGTTGATTTATTCCTGCATAAGCAATGTGCTCATCAACAATTGGGCGATTGTAAGTTCTCCTGCTGCCGGCAGTTCCACTGATCTTGGACTTGTGTGTTCTCTGATGTTCTGTAAAACAAAACAGTTCACATACCATTATGCAGTGTTATTTCAGAGTGTCATGTTTATGCAGGATTTCTTCTTTTTGTTCTTCATGATTTGGACCAGTTTCTATATGGTGACTGTCCTGTTCATGCATCACAAGACAGCCATGCATATCCACAGTCCCAGCCTCTCTCCACAATCTTTTCCTGAGACAGAAGCCATCCACACTGTCCTTTTGCTAGTGAGCCGTTTTCTTCTGTGGGACTAACTTGGGTCTTTCCATTCGTATGAGCTCTGTATGTGAGAAAAACCTGATGCTGGAGAACATCACTAGTTTTCTTCCATCTTGCTACCCAATTGTCTGTGTCGTAGTGTTGATTAAATATGATAATAGAGTTTCCAGATCTACCTGTGACATTTCAAATACAATCATTTCCCCTTGCTCACAATGGAGATTTCTCTTGCATCTAAAAAATACTGATAAAAATTATTTTAATTGCAGGAGAACATTGTTGTAGAATCCTTATGAGTATAGACAGTAGTCCTGATTACCCCTTGATAAAAATTTGGGAACTATGGATCCATTTAGAGCCAATCTATGAAAGTCTCATCAAGAATAAAAGAGCACATTGTAGATGAATACATACAATATAAGTTACATATAAATTCTAAGAACAGAAAAACTATATCAATAAAAAATTCTAATGTAGTAAAAATTTAAAAATGTAACTACATGGTACAAGTCAAATTCAGGGTCATGAGTTCAAGCCCTGCGTTGGGCTCCATGTATGGGGCCCAAAAAAAAACAAAAAGAAGTTAGGATGTTGGTTCCTTTTCAGGGAAAAGTAACTGACAGGTAGACAACGGTTGTCTCTGAGGTGTTGGCAATATCTTATTTCTTGAACTAGATGGAGCTTACTTGTGGGTTTGCTCTGTGGAAATTTATTGGCCTATATCCTTATGGTTTATGTGCTTTAAAAAGTTATAAATCCTTCTTTAAAAATTTAAGAATGTTATAAATCAATATATATGTTCTAAATGAATTCTGGAGGAGTTCACACTAGAGGGGCACCTGGTTGGCTCAGTTGCAAGAGCCTGTGACTCTTGATCTTGGGGTCATGAGTTTGAGCCCCATGTTGGGTGCAGAGATGACTTAGATAAGTTTAAAAAAGAAAAAAAGAGTTCATTTTAGAAAATAACAAAAAGTAACATTAAAGCGGCCTAAGGGACATGTAGAAAAATAGCCTAGAAGGAAAAGAGAACACAGAGCAGCTCAGCATTTTAGAAAATAACAATAAGTAACATTAAAGCAGCCTAAGGGACACGTAGAAAAATAGCCTAGAAGGAAAAGAGAACACAGAGCAGCTCAGCACCGTAGCTCTCTAGAGCGCTTACTCCTGGAGGCAAAATTGTGCTTCTGGTTTGGCAGCTGCTACGTTGAGGCAAAGTGACGTCATTGGGAGCTGCTCAGAAGGGAGAACAACCCTATATCATCATGTGTACCCCTGGCATATCCTCAGAGTAATGATGACCTGGAGAGAAAACTCAGCCCCCACTCCCAGTGAACTGCAGGAAAAATGCTCCTGTCCCTTCGGAAAGCTGTGGGGTAAAAGAAATGGAAAACATCCCCAGTCCTGAGAAGCCGGAGCCCCACATGTACCTGAGTCAATGGGCATCCTAGATGCATTTCCCGAGTAGTTCAGGGAGCCCTGAGTCTCAAACTTAGTTTGAGCTTTGTTTTACTCATCTCTCACTGTAACAAATAACTCCAAATTCAGTGGTTTAGAAAAAACAGCATTTATTATCTCATGGTGTCCAGAAGTCAGAAATTGAGTGTCTTATCTGGGTAGTCCCAGCTCATGGTTTCTCATGAGGAGGCAAACAAGATGACAGCTAGAGCTCTAGTCATCTTCATGTCTGACTGGGGCTGGAGGGTCCTGGGCCCCGCAATCCAGGAGGTGCTGGCAAGAAGTCTCCCTTCCTCCCCCTGCGGGGCTTCTTCATAGGGCTTACCAAGTGGCTTCCCAGAGGCCAGATCCATCACCTAAGTTTGATCACAAAGACCACCCCTGATACCATGACCTAGAGAGCTATGTGAGGGCATGAATATCAAGAGGTAAAGATCACTGGGGGTCATCTTGGAGGCTTCCTCCAGAGCCCACCCTCTGTCCACCAAGGATCTACATCTCCTCTGTCCACAGAACACACACACCATTTCCCAAGAGGCCCCAGAGGTCTTAGAATATAACATTTAAATCATATTGAGGTGTGCATAAAGTAACTCAGGTATAGGTCCTTGGCTCTACCCCTTCAAGAACAAAGAAAACAACCTGTGCGCCAAAGGAGAAAATGCTATCACCCCTGCAGGAGGCTTCGGACCTTTGACTCTAGAATTAAATGTCTCTTCCTCCACCAACCAAGCCACACAGGCCCCAGGAAGTAGCTTTTATGCGTATTCACAAATGGTTTAGCGAATAGCACTGCTATTGATTAGTATTGTGAATACAGTCTTGGACTCAGGGAAGACAGCTGAAGGAATGGTTTCAAGCCGATTCACTGAACAGAAGTGTAGTCACGTATTCGGAGTGCTACTTGGTATTCACTGGGGAGCTGTTATTTATTATTCAGGTACCATGTCTAACAAGCCATACTGGTTTATACAGAAGGGATGTAAACAGCATCAGCACAACAATCCTTATTTATTTACATAAGGTTTGTAAAAGAGTGGAACTCGAAAAGTGGAACTGATTGCCTTCAGTAAATATTTATTAATATCTAATATGTTCACTGGCCACCTTTCGATGACTAAGAAAAACAAAACTAAGGACAAAGTAGAAGTGGGAAGCAATCAGTTGAGAGCAATAGTTGGAAATACTGTGTTTTGCCAAATGCTTATTGATGTAAAAAAAAAATGAACCATTCACAGGGAAGGGACTGTCCTGTCAAATATGACCCCTCCCCCCCACCCTTCATGCCCTGAACTTCACTAATTTGGGGATGATTTTACCTTCTAAACGATTTTTTTAAACCAGTTTGGAACACCCCCACATACTTTTCTAACCATTACCTAACATTTTTCATCAGATTTGCACAAAGACTGTGATGACTGGCATATTGTAAACTTTTAAATATTTTTTGAAGTGTAGTATCACACTCCTTTATTGTACCAAAGGGAGTCTAAAAACCATAGTGATTGAAACCTGCCAACATCCCCTGAGAAAATAGAAACGCATGCCCTTCTATGACAGATGGAAATTTTATACTGATTCTCTTGCTCTTTGAATGAGTTTCCACAGATTTTATGCCAGTATAATGTATATTTACTTAAATTCCTTCTTTGATCATGCTACTGTACTAGTCTGACCAATTATAAATATAAATATGGAAACTGAGATTTTGCTGTTTGATGGGACCACAAATCTGTGTTATAATTCATTCTTTGGGTTTGACTTATATTTGCATTTACTGGTAGTATACAATGCAATCAAAACATCACAAGTAGACAATAAATTTAAAAACCCCTTTACGGAAAGATGTAACAGAAGTAAATACAGAGTTTGTCACCTCCTTCTCCATGAAATACCCAACAATATATAAAACCACCTCAACTAAAGGAATATTTCCAACTGGTCCTTTATTGGACATCCTGGATGGAAGGAATTTTACAGTTCCCCGAACTTCAGGTTCATGGAAGCCTTTGAGAATTGTATCTGAGAGATAGCATGATTTCAAAGAAAGCTGAGGAAGAGGAATCCAAATTAGAGGAGGATATGGAAGATCTAGGAACTGATTTACACTTTTGTCATGGCTTATTGAGTAAAATTTAGCAAGAAGAAGCAAGCAAAAACAAAAAGACAAAAAAACAAAAAAAACACCTCCCCTAGCAGAGGATGGTTTCAATCCATCCACCTCTGGGTTATGGGCCCAGCACGCTTCCGCTGCGCCACTCTGCTTGTGGTCTTTGTTCTTCGGTTGTATCTGTTAATGATTAGGATCACCTTTTCCACGGTGAGAAAATGATGCTTTTTTTCTAACTCCGTCCCTTCTGGTGGGTTTGGTCACCCTCCTCTCCTCCAAGTGTAGGAGAGGCGCTCCCCCACGACCTGGCGCCCAAGAGCCGTCCCCTCCGGGGCTGCGCTCTTCCAACCTGCCCAAAGAGTGTCCAAGCGCGGGATTTTTTTTTTTCCTCTTATTTTTATTTGTTTTTCTGGAGCGGCTCTTTGCGCGCCGAGCAAAACTCGGTGGAGCCTTTTGGGGCGGAATCCGAGCAGCCGGAGCCGACCCTGAACCACCACCGAGAGAGGAATCGTGTTGACCACCGCGTCTGTTTCCTCTCCAAAAGTCTCAAGGACAATCGTTTGGATTAAAAAAGAAGTTTTGTATTTGCTTGCAAGGCCGCAGATTCCCACATGGACAATGCGCCTGGAATAAAGGCAATAAACCCAACTTACTGCTCAAATGATGACATGGTGGCCACAATTTCAGTTGGCTCTCTTTGGCAGCCGTTGTGACACAGAGAAATAAAAAGTGAGAAACTAGTAAAGATAGGGGCTTCCGTTTCTTGTGGCTTTTATCAGAGAGCAGAACTCGTTAGGACACCCCCGATCGCCAGCCCGCGTTTGTCGCTGCCCCTGTGAGGACGCTGGCTGCTGGGGCCCGTCTGCGCGGCTGTAAACCTCTTGTCTTTACGAATGTCGACTTGAGGATGCGGGGCGCCGGTGAGTTCGCTGTCACCCGGCTAGGCCGTGGCTCGCACGCTGGTGTTGCGCACTGCTCTTCCCAGGACAGGACCGGTGCGCGCACAGCGCAACCCAGCCGGCGGGGCGTCGGAGGGGGAGGTTGCGCACTGCTCTTCCCAGGGCAGAGCCGGGGCGCGCGCGGCCCTTCCCGGGGCAGAGCGGAGGCGCGCACCCCTTGCCCGGCCCGCTCCTGCAGCTCCGGCCGCGGCCTCCGGAGCCGGGCAGCTCCCAGACACCAGCGTCCCCTCGCGGAGACGGACGGAGAAACGTCGCTAAGTCACCTTCCGGCCAACTTGAGGTTACGCTCGCTTCCAGGGAGGCTCTCCCTTCCAAGGGCCTTTCATTAGGGCCTTCGTAAGGCAGTCCCGCTGGGACGGAGCCTCCGGCGCAGACGTCCTCAGCCAGGACGGCGACGAGGGTGGTCTTCAATTCAGGTTTGTTTTCCCAGACTTCACGTGAGGAAGGAGGGAGCCAGAGGCAGGAACCGGGCCGCAGGCAACCTGTTCCTCTTAAGGCGCCAGGGATGCTCTGGATCCGAGAAAAGTGAGACGGATGATTCCTTTCGGGCTTTTACCCTCCGAGATCTTCGTCATCCCAGGGAGAGGCGCCCCATCTTCAAACGATGCTGTATTCCCTCAAAAAGCAGTTTTCTTTCAAACTCTTCTGACTGCAACCCGGAGTCAGAAATACATTTTAAATCACAACTCAATACAGAATGAAAACAAATATGTGTCTATGGAGAGTATATTAAACCGCATCTATCTATCTAGAAACCGAACTGCGCCAAACAATATTTTACTACATGGGGTTTATTCTGATATTTCCTATTCCTATTATGTTCTATTTCATTTATTAAAATGCCAGTCTTGACCCTTTTTAAAAACATTGATTTTACGCTCATTCACTTCTGAGGCACAAAGTGGGTTGAAAAACACTGTCACCTGTTGGCATTAGAAATGCCTTGTCCCTCTGTGGTGGGATAATGGAGCGGAAGACCGTGCTCTTTTCCTGAGGGTGGGGACCAGCAGTCAAAGAGTTAAGGAGAAAGTTCGCATTCCGCCAGCTTTTCTTTTTAGTGTTACACAGCAAACATGTTAACACTCTGGGAGTCTATACTCTGTACGCCTCTCTGTGTGTGTTTATGCCTGCAGTGCGTGAAGGAATAGTGCACGTTCTAAAGAAGTCCTCTCTGGTTCAGTTTTTTCCTCCTCTTTCCCACGTCTGTGAGGTGCTTCCCCTTCATCTGCTGAAGGATGATTGCATCCAACCTATTGCTCTGATGATTCCCTCTACTTGGAGAATCCTTACCTCATATCTCTGTAGGATTTACCCCACGCCTTCTTCAAGCTTTTGTTCAGATGGCAGGACCAATAAATCCAAAGGCTCTGGATAGATGCCACCTGCCCTCCATTTTCTGTGAATACCTCAAAGATACTTGTGTATTAAGTTCCCTTACATTTTTCCTAGGATGAGTAATTCTCACCTTCCATTGCTCTGTGTTCGTAGAGTTCTTGCGTTCCCGTCACTTTGTTGTATGTGTAGATTTGTGTAACCACCACTGCAACCAAGATACAAAACCATTGCATTACCACAAAGATCTCTCTCATGTTGTCTCTCTATACAGACACCCGCCCTCACTCCCTACCACCCTTCACTCCCAGTCACCACCCATCTGTTTTTCCTCCCTGTAATGTCATTTTGAGACTGATATATATATATATGGGTCTCAAAAAGCATGTGACATTTTAATATTGCTTTTTTCATCTAGCACAGTGCCCTTGAGATCCACCTAAATTGTTGCATATATCAGTATTTCATTCATGTTTTTTACTGCTGAGCTGTATTCCATAGAATAGATACCGCGATTGACTTAAGCAATCACCCACTGAGAGACCTGTTCGTTGTTTCCAGCGTGGGCTGTTACAGATAAGGCTTCTCTGAAGAATAGTGCATGGTTTTTCTGTGAACCTAAGTTTTCATTGTTCTGGGATAGATGCCAGGGAGAGGAATTGCTGGATTGTAGAGTGAGTGTTATGTGTAGTTTCTTTAAGAAACTGCCAAACTGCTTTCCCAAGTGGCCGCACCATCTCCCATTCCCATCAGCCATGGGTGACAGATGAAGGGTCTCTGTGTCCCTGACAGACATAGACAGTATCAAAGAAGATTTGTCCATTTGGGTGCCTGGTGGTTCAGTCGGTTAAGCATCCGCCTTCGGCTCTGGTCATGATCCAGGAGTCCGAGGATCGAGCCCCACATCCGGGCTCTCTGCTCAGTGGGAGGCCTGCTTCTCCCTCTGCCTGCCTCTCTGCCTACTTGTGATACACCTCTCGGTCAAATAATGAATAAACTCTTTTTTAAAAATTTGTTCTTTTCACTCTTCTAACAGATGTGCAGTGATACCTCATCATGGTCTTAATTCACATTTCCTACCTGACTAGTGTTATTGAACATCTTTTCATGTGCCGTTTGTATATCCTCTTTGGTGAAATGTCTCTTCATGTCTTTTCCCCATTTTGTAATTGATTGTTGTTTTAATGTTGAGTTTCGAGAGTTCTTTGTAAATTCTAGTGTGCGTCTTTTGCCAAATGTGTGTGGTTTGCAAACATTTTCTCCCATCTGCAACTTACCTTTTTATCCTCTTAAGAGGGTCCTTTGCAAGGCAAAAGTTTTTAATTTTAATGAAATTCAGTTGGTCAAATTTGTCTTTCATGGGTGTGTTTTTGGTGTCATGTCTAAAATTCTTCAAGCCTGAGGTACTCCAAATTTTCTTATTTCTTTCCTAAAAGTTTTATACGTTTATGTTTCACTTTCAAACTATCATTTCCAGTTACTTTTTTTAATACAGTGTGAGGTTTAGGTTGAGATTAGTGTTTTTTTTGTTTTTTGTTTTTTGGGGTTTTTTTGGTTTTTTTGCCAAAGGATATCAAATTTCTCCACCACCATTTTTTCGAAAAGACTGAGGTTTCCTTCTTCTACTAAATTGCTCTTGTACTATTGTAAAACATAACTTAGCCGTAATGTATGTGGTGACTTATGGGTTCTCCGTACTATTTCATTGATTTGTATGTCTATCACTCTGCCAATGATGTATAGTCTTTATTACTGTGTCTGTCAAATGACTTGAAATACTAAGAGTGATTTCTTCCACTTTATTTCTCTTTTTCTCAAAATTTGTTTTAGTTATTCTAACTCATTTGTCTTTCCATATAGATTTTAGAATAGTAAAGTTCATATCTACAAAAATAACTCACCTGGATTTTGATAGAAGTTATGTTAAACCTGTATCTAACTTTGAGAAGACTTGACATGTCCAAGTCTTCAATGAATGGACACAGAATATCTCTCTATTTAGGTCCTCGATTTCTTTCATCTGCCTTTTGTAGTTTTGTATTTTTCAACGTCTCCACGTTCTGGTAGATTTGCTTCTAAGTTTTTTTTTAAGTGATATAAGTGGTATGTATTTTAGTTCTCGTGCCCACATGTTTATTGCTAGTGTCCAGAAATACAATTGATTCTTGTATTTTGATCTTGTATTCTGAGGCTTTGCTGAACATACGTATTAGTTCTAGGAGGGTTTTGTTTGTTTTGGGTTCCTTGTGATTTTCTATGTAAACCATCATAGCATCTTCAAAGGGAATGGGAAGTACAATCCTTAGGCAGAGAGGGAGGGGAGATGTATGTTTCTAGAGAAAAATACAATCCACTGAGCAGTCAACTGCACCATCAACTCACAATTGGCCAAAATTGCGGAAATGAGTGGCAAAGTGTCCCCGTGTTTCTGGGGAGGATGAGTTATTTCACCCAAGACCTTAACTGCAGTATCTGTCCAGTAATGTCGCTCCATTTGTCTCATATTAGAATGTGACATCACCAGGACTTGGCAGAGAGCTCTCCCCATCTGCCAAGTAGCTCAGTTGTGAGTGTGAAGGACTGAAAATCTAAAGGTCCCAGATTTTGACACAGTGAAGACTTTACTCAATAAATATCGTTTCCAGTTCCTTTTCTAAAGCACCCTAGTCTAGAGGGCTTTCTTATACTCCTTGGACTGTAAGCCTTTTGTACTTTGCTCCTGGGGAAATGTCTGTGGAAAAGCACTGAAGTCATCTTCGGGTTGGAAGAGAACAGCGAATCTCAGCAACTTTGGTTAAGGTAGAAGGTAACTGACTTTTTGGTGTTTTCTCACTCTAGACAGGTAAAAGTCATCAAAGTGGAACTCAAATTTCTTTCTTTGAAGGATAAAACTTGGTAACCCTCAGACCCAGGGAAAACAAGGACCATTGTGCCTGGACAGGGACTTGAACCCTGGACCCTCAGATTAAAAGTCTGATGCTCTACCAACTGAGCTACCCAGGCCCTAGGGAAATTATCTTCTCTATATGCATAAGTAGGATCAAGCTTAATAGTGTGGCAGATTCATTCTTGCATTCAGGAAAGGCCACTGAGCAGGTGTTTAACCTCTATAGTCAATTCACCCAGCCCTTGTTTATGTTTTCTGTAGGTAGGTAGAGAAGGAATGTAAATGGCATCAAGAAAACAATCCTTATTTTGGTACACTTGTAGAAAGAGAAAATAAACAAAAGAAACCAACAGATTGCTCCCAAAAAATGTTTATGGAATGCTTAGTGAAATCTGTCAGCTCTTATTTACTGGACACCAAGAAATAACCAAAAAAGGAAACAAAGAGGAACAAACAATAAAAATATAAATAAATAATAAAAAACAAGAGAAGAAACCTGCAAAGCAAACAGTGGAGAACACTGGTAAGAATCTGCCAAATTTGGTAACATCTACCAGTTTTTTTCTTGGTGCAAGAAAAAAGCAAGACATTAAAAAGGAAGGGAAATGTCTGGTGACCGTGAGTGGCCCGATGTTGTACACTTTACTGATGTTCTTAACCCCTAAAAGAATTTTGACAACTTGATATTCCTCCTATAATTTTTCACTGGACATGTAGCGTTTTTCTTCACATGTTCAAATTCTTCTGAAGGGTATTGTGACTTGTATCAAAGGAATCTAAAAAGTTCAGTAATTTAATACTTGGCAAAATCCATTGAGAGAGAGAGAGGGAGACAGAGACAAAGAGATACCCCTTCTTTGATCTTCTGTGGAAGATTTTACATTGATCCTTTATCTCCTTGAATTTGTTATTTCCATTCCATGTCTCCCATAGATTTTTTTTATCCCAATACCATCATTTTATATTTAGTCTTTCTTGATCTTCCTACCATATTTCTAGGTACCCAATACAAGTATAAACACTGAAATCTGACATTATTTCCTGTGACCCCAAATCTATGTTAGGAATACTTCTCATGGAGTGCCTGGGTGGCTCAGTTGGTTAGGCAACTGCCTTCAGCTCGGGTCATGATCCTGGAATCCCAGGATCGAGTCCCATATTGGGCTCCCTGCTCAGTGGAGAGTCTGCTTCTCCCTCTGACCCTCCGCCCTCTCGTGCTCTCTCTCTGTCTCTTTCAAATAAATAAACCTTTTTTAAAAAGAATACTTCTTATGGATTGTATTGTATTTGCATCTAGGGCTTGTGCAAAATAATAGATAACTTGAAGACCCCTTTTCCTGGAAGATGTAATGGATATGAATGTAGACTTTGTTTTCCCAGTTAGGCACCCCAATGAAATCCTGTAAGAGACCGCCTCAACTGAAGGAGGCATCTCTGACTCAGTATTCCCGATTGTTCCCACACTGGGAATCCACAAGGACAGCGTTCCCACAAATCCAAACCAGTGTGCCACAGTCAGATGAGTCTCTGTTTACAGAAATGTCTTAATTTACCAGGACAAGGGGGAGATTTTTCTGAGGAGGGTGAGAATGTAGATTTAGAGGTGTACTTCCCCAGCAGACTGATTCTCAGAAGGCAAATTTTCTATCGCCATGTTTAATTAAAAATGAAAGATCTAGAAGTAGATTTAGTTAAACTGTTTGGATAGAGTTCAGCAGGAGTTGCTTCTAAAGTTCACAGTCAAGGACAGCTTCGACTTGTTGATCTCCGGACCCCAAGGCAGGTGTATCCTCGCTAACATGCAATTCCTGTATCGTGATTAGTGTTCCCAGTGTGAAAATGGTTTCATTCCTTTCCCCACATCATCTTTTTCCGTCGTCCTTCCTTGCTCATTCCTCCTCCCTTTTCTCAGCCTCTTGAAACCCAGTCCCCTTGAGAAGCAGGTGGTTCCAGCAGCTCCTCCAAGTTCATGCCTTCCCGATCTGCCCAGGACGCAGCTCCCGAACCCGCTTCCCGAAGCCTGCATGGCCCCGGAACAGAGTAGGAATTACAGGGCCCCCTGCCCTGTGAGAATGTCACTCTGCACACACCTGACTGGAGGCCATAAAATACTGCCCACCAAATCCGGATTTTAAACCTCTCCACTGCAACTTCCCCAGTCCTCCGACCGGAGAGCCTGACAGCGAAGCTGGAGCGCACAGGCCCTGTTGTCGCGTGTTCTCTCCTTTCCCAGCCGGCAGGGCCAGCTACCCTTGAATTCCTGCCCCCTTTTCCATTTGCCAGTCCCTGCTTGTTCTTTGGATCTCAGTTCCGACGTTACCCATGCCCTCCTTCTGGAAGCTTTTGCTGACTCCTCAAGACTGGTTTTTGGAGCTCCTGGAATATACGCAGGATTTCTGGGATTGTTTCAGTTTGATCAATAGCACTTACTACCTGTTGTATCATCACTCTCTTGCCTGTTCCTTCCCTAACCGTTAGCATGCTCAGGGCCCAGTCCTTAAATACCACGTATGTGCAAATGTCTCCTTCCGTCTTGGACTGCTCCCCCAAACTCCACATTCACTTATGCAACTGCCTTCTCTGCAGGTATTTTATACTCAACGTTGTCAAAATCTGAACTCCTGGTCTTCCCCCCAACTTGGCTCCTCACCCATATTCCCCACCTCAGTAAGCAGCCGATCCAGCTGAAAACGCTCTTTGGCTCCGATCCTAGAGCCCATCTCTCCCCTCCACCCTCAAAATGTATCCATTATCCAACCTTTTCTTACTCCTTCCGTTGCAATCACACTAGAACTCTACCATCACCTCTCCCCTAGATTTTTGCAATAGACTCTTCACTGCCCTCCTTGTCCCCATTTGCCCTTGATCCCTTCCTGTCCATTCTAAACACAGAATGAGTGCAAAACTCTCCAAGGGCTCCATTCTGATTCCAGGATGAAAGCTGAAGCGCTTACAGTGATCTGCTCACCCCTCGCCTGCTCACCTGTCCCCTCCCTACCCCCTTCCCCAGCCACATAGCCTCCCGCTCTGCTCAGATAGTCAGGCACAAGTCACACCTGCCCTCCTTGGGCGCTCTGCCCGGAAACTCTTTTCTCCCCACCACCCCCAATATGTGCCTTACTCATTTCCTCCTGTCCTTTAGAGTTCTGCTCAAATATCACCTTCTCAGGGATATCTGACCTGTTCAACACATTTAAAACTTCAAAAACACTTTTTAAGGAGTCATCCCTATTCTCTTCCTGCTTTATTTTTTATGAGGACTTATATATTTTTCATTCATTGGTCTGAATTTCCCACTAGAACGCAAATTCCATGAAGACAGAGATTTTTGCCTCTTTTGTTCCCAGCTAGCATCTCAGCGTCTAGAGGAACTCATGTCCTACGGCAGCTCCTCGCTAAGTTTGTTGAGTGAATGTTGAATGAACGGCCTGCCGCTTGCATAGGAAACATTCAGTCAATGAGGCTTCTGCAGGAGGGTGTGTAAGCAAATTTCAGGAGTTTAACCCCGAACAGGGACAGGAATGGGCTTTTCATAGGTAAAGCGTTCCAGGTTTTGTTTATACGGCTCCTGTTGGGTGTATAAACCTGAGCGGCTAACGATGGGTTTTCTGTGTAATTGCGTGGTCCAGGATGCCAGCCAGTGCCCGTGCAGGACTTACAGCTCGAGCTGGGACTGAGCACCCGGCACTCCTAGTCCCATTTGCAGAGCTTCACACACTATCATTAGTTCATCCCCTTCCCAAGCCTTTAGGCTGCCCAGGAATAAACCCTGACTTCCGCACCCCTGGGGTCTAAGGACGAGGACATAAGGCACGAGGCCCCAAGACGTGGGAAACTGTTCTAAAGAAGACACTCGTCCTGTAAGGCTTCTGAATGCTGCTTTGAGAGATTGTACTCACTTGGTTGTTTAGTATTTTGAAATAGTAATGGATTCACAGAGTTCAAATGATTATACAGGGACATTTCCCTACTTCCCTACCTGGTTCCTACTTTGTCCTCCATTCCCCAAAGGTTCTACCATTCTTCACTTCTTACCTCTCCCTCTGGAATTTACCCACATTCGTGTAAATATGTTCATTTGCTTTGGATACTTCACAATATAAGTTGGAAATCTTTATGTGTTCATACAGAGAAGTGTCCCTGTCTCTCTTTGTGCTGTTTTATATTTTTATTGCGAAATATAACACACAGAGAGGTAAATAAAATCAACATCTGCAGCTTAACAATTAATTACAAAGTGAACATCTAACCGTCACTTGGGACAGTGATCCGTGTCTTGCTGGCACCCGAGAAGTTGTATATGTCCCTTCCTGTATGCCTCCAGAAAAACTCAGTCCTGACTTTTTACATTCTTTTTTTTAAAAGATTTTATTTATTTATTTATTTATTTATTTATTTATTTATTTATTTATTTAACAGAGGGAGAGAGAGAGAGAGAGAGATCACAAGTAGGCAGAGAGGCAGGCAGAGGGAGAGGGGGAAGCAGGCTCCCCGCTGGGCGGAGAGCCTGATGTGGGCCTNGAGAGAGAGAGAGAGAGATCACAAGTAGGCAGAGAGGCAGGCAGAAGGAGAGGGGGAAGCAGGCTCCCTGCTGAGCGGAGAGCCTGATGTGGGGCTCGATCCCAGGACCCTGAGATCATGATCTGAGCCAAAGGCAGAGGCTTAACCCACTGAGCCACCCAGGCACCCAACTTTTTACATTCTTAATACATTTTGCCAAGTACACATATATCCCTAAACAATATAACCTAATTTTGTCGGGTTTTGAAACTTACATATCATCTTCTTAAATGCTTTCGGTAGCTAGGACCTGTTGTCAGCTGCTGAGTAGCATTCGACATTGTTTATCTGAGTTAGTGCAAATGTTCACTCCTGTTGTTTCCAGTTGTTGGCTCTACTGACAACACTACTGTGAAAATTGTCCTACAAATTTCCTGCCGTACACATGCGTGTATTTCTCTTGGGGAGAGATCTAGGATAATAGGGTATGTACATCTATCTTCAAGTCGCTGAAGTCCTGCTGATTTCCACAGCATGTCAGTTTAGACTCTCAAGAATGGTGATGAAAGTTATTACTTAACATCCTTGCCAATAATTAGTACTTGTTGTCTTTTTAATTTTAGCAGTTTTGGTGGAAGACCCATAGCATCTAGTTACAGGATCAGTTTGCATTTTGCTAATTTCTAACAAGGTTGCTTGCCATGGTTGTTTTCAAGTAGGTCCACAGGGGCGCCTGGGTGGCTCAGTCAGGTCAGCGTCTGACGCTTGGTTTTGACTCAGGTCATGATTTCATGGGATGACCTGCAGCAGGCTTCCCGCTCAGCAGGGAGTCTGATAGATTCTCTCCCTCTACCCCTCCCCCAACTCATGTGCAGGCACTCATGCTCTCCCTCTCTGTCCAATAAACAGATAAATCTTTAAAAAAATAATAAAGTAGGTCGACAAACCCTTTCATCAGAAGGTGGTCCAGATACCCTCTCCTTGCCTGGGGGCCACGGTGACTGGCTTCTAAGGAGCAGAGCGAAGCAGAAGAGACACTGATGACATCTGGGCTGAATGTTTCCTGCCAGGCTTCCATCCTCTCTCGTGGATGTCACAGTCATAGACCCTCTTTCTATATTCTGTATTTTCACGCTAGTCCTGCGTGTTATGTATGTTGCAAATACCTTCTCCCATTTTGTGACTTAGATTCATTCTTTCATAGTGTTTTTTGATGAACAAGTTCTTCATTTCACTTCTTCTTAAAATAATCTGTAAATGTAATCTCATTAAATTTATCCATTTTTTCTGTTTAGTGCTGTTGTGTCTCCTTCCTTATTCCTATCCAAAAGTCTGCAGTATATTTATTTATATTCTCTTCTGAATGTTTTACACTTTTGCCTTTTACATTTTGGCATTAATGTACCAGGAATTAGTTTTTATGTATGGTGTATTTTTTTCTATATAGATACGTAATTATGCCAGCACAATTCATTGAAAAGTTCTGCCTTTCCATACTCTTCTCTATCCCATTTATTAAGTACAAAATGTGCTCCTTTTTTGTTCCATTGGTCCATTTGTCTGTCTTTGCACAAATACCACACTGAGTAGATAAGGTTTTAAATGAAGTTTCATTTGTTTTTTGATTTGTTTGTTTGGAGGTAAAATTGGTATATAACATTAGTTTCAGGTGCACTGCACGATAATGTGATATCTGTGTACCATACAAAGTTATCATGAAGCTAAGTCTAGCTACCCTGCCTCATCATCATACAGCTGATCCCTTCACCGTCCTCCAACCCCTGCCCCTGTGACAATTGTCCATCTGTCCTCTGTGTCTATGAGTTTTGTTTTGTTTGTTCATTTGCTTTTTTTCGGACTCCACAGAGAAGTGAAATCACACAGCATTCCTCTGGCTGCCTTAGTTGATGTGCCCTGCAGGGAACGCGCTAGGCCCCTGCGGGAGGGAAGCTGCCAGGAGGGTTTGAGCGAGGGGCTGGCGGGGCCTCAGGGATGAAGGCAGGCCCTGGGGACCCGTTCTTGGTGTGACAGGGTCTGGCTGCGCGTCAGTCCGCCCTCGCCAGGCAGAGGGAGCGTGCTGGCCTTCACCTCCACCTCTGAAGGAAGTGCCCTGGCTCCTGCAGACTCTTAAAGATTAGCAAATGAATCTCCTTTACATAGAATCCTGCTGACTCTGGGAGGAGTGAGGCAGCCTGGGGGCCCTGGACAGAGGCCCCTTTAGCTTCCAGAGCCAGATGTTTTGGGGGCCTCTGTGCTCTAGTGTGGGTCCTGAGGTGGGACACGAGCCCCTCACTCCTCAGAGAAACTCCAGGCCTGGGAGATTCCTTGTGTGTGTGTCTGCTCCCCAGACCCAGGGTTTTGGTGACACTGCATCTCGGCTTCTCCTTCCCACCTCCTCGGGCCTTTTCATCCTTCGTGGTGGAGGGAGCTGCTCGGCTACCTCTCAGTTCTCTTTCCATGGGTATCTTTGCATTGGCTTCCAGGTGAGCCAGCCTGAAACAGATGTTCCAGTTTCTTGGACAGATTTGAGTGGAGAGCACATGAGCACACAACAGCAGCAAACCTCCACCTGGCTTGAAACCAGATTTAGATTTCCTTGGTCGTGTGCTTGCTTTGGGGCTGTCCCTACTTGGCTTCGTGCTCAGCTCTGGGCACATCACTTGAGAGAAAGGCTGACTTAAAGGTGATGAATTAAGAAATAAGCTCAATTCCCCCATTTCGGATGGGGGGCAATCTCGCACTTGCTGACCATGGCCTGCTCCTCGGGAGAGTGTACCTGGCCTACACTCTCAGCTTTCCACCTCCTGTTATTGAGCTACCCTACTGGGACATCTACCCTGCCAGCCGAACTTCCAGACCGAATTCATGGCCCAGGAGCTTATCAAACCAATTCAACTAATGGCAGACACGATCACTCTAAGATCTCTGCTGGCCGTTTATTATCATTCTCCCCTTTCAAACTATGTATGACTTTGCTCCTTCTCTGTCTCCAGTACATGAGATCATGTGATCTATTTATGGTCAATGGGATAGGAGTAAAATAATGCACAAAACTTCCAGGTTACTGGGAAAGAGATGTCTTTTCATTTCTGCTCGCTTGAAATTTTCATGGATCTTACGACATCCATAAGATGCCTGGATGTCAGACAGAAACATGCACCAAGGATTGTGGAGTAACATGATTGAGAGCCTGTGTTCCTGACATCTTGGCGTTCCCATGCCCTGGTAAGCCTGGGTTGCTTATGTCCACAGTGTGGATGACCACCGATCTGGGCCTGTCATAAGAGATACCCATAATCCTAACGGGAGCAACCTCTTTGAATACAGACTCAATCCTGTGTGCCAAGGGGTCGATAAAGAAAATCAACCATGTATAACAATCTCAGTATGTCAAAACTCTTAGGTAAAGAGAAAATGGAAGCAGTGATCTTACATTTATAAAAACTAATGGGACTTCTATTGTAAACAGAGACAAGAAATTGATACTTAGCAGAGACCAAAGTGAAGGAGTGATTCAATAAGTTAGTTATCTCCAAAGCAAGTTATGGAAGAAAATGCCAGAATAACTATGTTTGAAAGTCTGGTATCCTTAACTGAAATCCAGCGGCAAGTTGCTGGAGAAGATTGAGGATGTCAAGTTAAAAAAAATCTCAGGATAGTGGTATTCAGTATAGACATTAGGAATTATGGTTGGGAATCATATCCTATTTGAAAACAGCTATATGAAGAAGTAAAAAAAGGACTGCTTGCTGTACAGTATCATTTTTGATTTTAAGATAATCACTAGGGGTGCCTGGGTGGCTCAGTCATTAAGTGTCTGCCTTCCGCTCAGGTCATGATCCCAGGGTCCTGGGATCAAGCCCACATCGGGCTCCCTGCTCAGCTGGGAGCCTGCTTCTCCCTCTCCCACTCCCCCTGCTTGTGTTCCTTCTCTCACTGTGTCTCTCTCTGTTAAATAAATAAATAAAATCTTTAAAAAATAAGATAATCACTATACATTTTTATTTGTTTTAATGCATTTTAAATATGTATATTTTAAAAAGTAAGTGTACTTGTATATTCGTGGGTGGAACAAAACAGAAAGTTCAAAGAGTCACCTTATGAATGAGAGAAAGCAGGTGTTCATCGTGGTCTTGTGACAACTGCACGCTTCCTCGGTCAGTGGAGACTTACTGAGCATCTATTCTAGTTCTACTTCTCCTTAGCTTCTGGGAAGTTATAAAACTCTAAGGTATGGAGCCTATCTTTAAGGTGATTATTGAACATCAAGGAACCACTAAGTACGAAAGTCCATGCGAATAAGTGCTACAGAAATTCAAAGAAAAAAGAGGTGAATACTGAAGGCAGCTGATGAAGGTGAATCATCATCACCACCAAAGACCATGTATGTGCCAAACTATAAAATGAAGTTTGAGAGGCAGGAATTAGGAAGGGAAATAAGAAGGGTATTCCGATTGCAGTCAGCATATGGTCAAAGTGTTGGGAAGTAGGGGAGAAAGTGGGAACTGCCTGGCTGAAATGTATCTCGAAGGTTGTTTGCTGTCCAGGTTTGTTGTCCAACAACAAAAAGTCATAAAGTAGCAGCTCTATGACAGTCTGTTACACGGGGACTCCTAGTTTTTAAATCCATTGCATATTTCACTAAAGTAGACTCCTTTTCCAAACCCATTAAATTTGTTTAGTTACCAAATGCTTTTCAAGAAGGCGTCCGTCTCCAGTACATGAGGTCATATGACCCAATTATGGTCAATGGGATGGGAGTAAAATAATGTACAAAACTTCCAGGTCACACCCCTCCTGGGAAAGAGATGTCTTTTCTGCTGGCTTGAAAAGGGATAAGTGATTACAAAACAAGGCAGAGGCATTAGAGATAATTTGGAAAAGAGTAACTGGTCAACTTAAAATCACAGGTGTCTGAGATAAATCTTCATATTTTCAGGCCATTATCTCTATAATCACAGGACAAAGACAAGAGACCAACAGACTTTTCTAATGTATGAGATCTCAAGATTTACTCTCATTCATATGGTCTTTATATATTTAAGGTATAGAAACAACAAATGCATTTTCCAATTTCATCTTTTCTTGGTAAACTGCTCAAGACTTCAGAACTGTTTTCTAGTTCCTTTTCACCCAGGACATGACAGAGACCAATTCAACTAATAGAGACAATTTATACTGCAACATTAAATTTGGGTGAATTCTAGGTAACTCAGCCTTTACCAATAGTTTGAGTCATTCTTTTTGAGGATTTATCAAACACCATATCCCCAATCAAGACTCCAACCCTCCTACTACAATAATTGGCATAATTCACACTATTTTTATCTCTTAATCTCCCTGAATACTCATGGTATATTTAATTTTGGAGGACCAATACAAAGATAATAAATGGCATGTAGTCTATATCTTTATTGAATTCCTAATGACTACCACATCTTCACACTGTAAATCAGACCTGTTGTAGAATAAGTAAGTCACAATTTGAGAGTCACATCTATAAAAACCTGCATTGGTATAAAGTAAAATAAAGGTGGATCTTAAAGATCAATGAATCAGACCTCCCAATTTTTCAGGTGAGCAAATTAAGGCAAGAAGAGGTAAACTGGGGCGCCTGGGTGGCTCAGTGGGTTAATGCCTCTGCTTTCGGCTCAGGTCATGATCTCAGGGTCCTGGGATCGAGGCCCGCATCGGGCTCCCTGCTCAGCGGGGAGCCTGCTTCCCCCTCTCTCTCTCTGCCTGCCTCTCTGCCTCCTTGTGATCTCTCTCCCTCTGTGAAATAAATAAAATAAAATCTATAAAAAAAAATTTAAAAAAAAAAAAAAGAAGAAGTAGTAAACTGACTTACCCTAAAGTAAGTAATAGACCTAGTTGGTCACAGAGCTGAGATTTGAACCCAGGACCTCTAAACCCCAGACATGTGCTCTTCTCACTAAACCAAATGGCCCCTCTCTAACAGTTTTCATGATCCTCCTTCTATTTCCCTGGGGAGGGTCTCCACAGTAGCCAGACCCTCAAGGTATTCAGAGGATCTCTCTCCAGTGTGAGATTTTTCACGTGGAATAGAAGAGTTTTGTCTAAAGGCTTTCTTACCCTCAGTAACGTATATTTGCTTTCTCTCCACTATAAACTTTCCGGTGTTTTGTGAGATATGTGCTCTGGCTGAAGGCTTTTCCACATTCATTATGTCTGTGGAGTTTCTCTTCAGTATTTCTCTTCAGTGTGAGTTCTCTGGTGCTGAATATGCCCTGAGTGGTCGCTGAACACTTTCCCACATTCGTTACATTTGTAGGGTTTTTCTCCAGTATGAACACTCATGTGTTGTGTAAGGAATGAACTCTGGGTGAAAGTCTTCTCACACTCCTTACATTTATATGGTTTATCGCCTGTATGACTTCTCTGATGTTGAGTAAGGTATGCACTTCTGCTAAAGGTTTTTCCACATTCCTTACATCCATAGGGCTTCTCTCCAGTATGAGTTCTCTGATGTCGAATAAGAACTGAGTAGTTTCCAAAGGCTTTCCTACATTCGCTACACTCATAGGGCTTCTCTCCAGTGTGAATTCTCTGATGCTGAATAAGAGTGGAACGATCACTAAGAGCATTCCCGCATTCACTGCATTTGTATGGTTTCTCTCCAGTATGCGTTCTCTGATGCTGGATGAGGTCTGAGCAGTAACTGAAAGCTTTCCCACAGTCATTACATTTGTAAGGTTTCTCCCCAGCATGGACAATATGATGTCGAATAAGAGCTGAGTGATCACTGAAAGCTTTTCTACAGTCATTACATTCATAGGGCTTTTCTCCTGTGTGAATTCTCTGGTGTTGGGTGCGATGTGCACTCTGACTGAAGGTTTTACCACATTCATTGCATGCATAAGGCTTCTCTCCAGTATGAATTCTCTGATGCAGAGCAAGATGGGTGCTCTGGCTAAAAGCCTTTCCACATTCCAGACACTTATAGGGCTTCTCACCAGTGTGAATTCTTTGATGCTGAGTAAGGTATGTGCTACGACTGAATGTCTTGCCACATTCAGTACATTCATATGGTCTCTCCCCACTATGAATTCTCTGATGTTGAATAAGGACCGAACAGTAACTGAAGGCCTTCCCACATTCATTGCATTTGTAGGGCCTTTCTCCTGTATGAGTCTTCTGATGGTTTGTTAGGTGGGAACTCTGGTTAAATCCCTTTCCACATACATTACATTTATAGGGTCGCTCTCCAGTATGAGTTCTTTCATGTTGAACAAGAGCAGTGTGGTCTCTGAAGGTTTTCCCACATCCCACATTCACAAGGCTTTTTTCCATCATACTTCCTTTGTATAATTAAGTCTGAGTTTTGTTTGAAGATTTTTCCATGTGTACCATGTTCATGAAAACATTCCTCTATAGAATCACTCTGCTCTGAAACTATTGGTTGTATAGTGAAAATGTTTCCAAATTCATCAGATGCTGTATCTCCTTCTTTGGCAGGAATTTCCATACAGGTGACTTTATCTTGTCCCAGATACTTCTGGTTTAAGTGCTGATTTCTAAACCATTGTCTAGACTTCCAGGTATCTCCCAGTAGAGACTTTCTCTTTTTATGTTCTTCTGCATTTACTCCTTGGGATGGACCATCTTTGAAAATGTCCTGCTGCTCTACTGTTGATTTCTTGGCTTTAGGTCCAGACTTGCCATCTAAAAGACATAAAAATACAAATCTACTAAGTGTCCAATGCTGGAAGAAAAGAAGGTGTTCTGTGAGGAATGGGGTAATGAAATTGTAAATACTGAGAACATACAACACTGGGGATATAAATGTACCCTAGTAATCTAGGGAGGGGTTAGCTGGAAATGCCAGCAGTGTGAAAGGGTCTGATTTAAAACAAAATAATCAAAGAGAATGGAATAAACACTGTCAGGTCAGAAGGTGATTTGGGAAAAGGCTTAACTGTAGAGATTAGAAAAGAGAAAAACATAAAGATGAGCAGATAAAAAGAAAGGAAAACTTCTATCAAAGAAAAATGGCTTTTATGGAGTCTTCTGTGAGAAAACTTACTTAATCAACATTTAAACTATTGTCCTAAAGCACATTAAGAGCTCTTTGGATGTCTCTTTAAAAAACCTGTTCTTTGGGGGGTATCTGGCTGGCTCAGTCAATGGAATGTGCAACTCTTGATCTCGAGGTTGTGATTCAAGCTTCACTTTGGGTATAAAGATTACATAAAAACAAAATCTTAAGAAACCCAAACTTTTCTTTTAAATTTGGTTTTTTGACTTATACAAAGCAATACTTTTACCTACTCCCTCTTTGTTGAATAACTGCTGCTGATGTTTTTGCTTTATATTTAATGTAAGGAGAGCAGAAACTAGCTCTAAAAAAAATGTAAAGGTTGAAAAGGGAGAAATTTACTTTTTTGCAATGAAAAATAATTCTCATGGCTTTCCAATGACATGTATTTCTTTTTTACTCTCAGTCATGGACAGAGAAGATAAGAAACATTAAGCAAAAGGACAAAAGAGAGATGACCCTTCTCTTTATATATCAGCATATCTGGAAATTGTCTTTACCTATGGGTTCATACTTAAGAGTGAGTTACTAACATGTTGATTGAAAGTGAAGTAAGTGTTGATGTGTAAGGACATGATAAATAATGGGTTTCACTGCAGGCAGAGGCCTGGCTGTTTCAGTAGATGACCTCAAAACATTGGCACCTACACCATTTTATTTTGGGCTGATTAGTTTCCCCAGAATGAAATACTTGGACCTTGTACTTGGGGAGGAGGGGGTATGTGGAAGCCTGACTGCCCATTTTCCAAATCAACTGAAAAGAAGAACTGGGGAGAGGGTCTCTCTATTCAGTGACTAGATTTTTTAAAAGATTTTATTTACTTATTTATTTAGAGAGAGCACTGTGGGAGGAGGGGTAGAGGGAGAGAGAATCTCAAGCAGACTCCATGCTGAGCACATACCCCAATGCGGGGCTTGATCTCACAACCCTGAGATCATGACCTGAGCTGAAACCAAGAATCAGCCTCTTAATCAACTGGTGCCTCAGAAAGGAGATTTTCACTTAAACATGTTTTCAGTGTGAACCCCATATCATATCATGTAATAAGCAAGCATTAAACATGACAAATTAATGATTTTAACATTCAACATTCATTCCTTATTTAACTAGCTTATTATTGCTTCTTCTGCCCCCAAAGCCTTTCTTGCCTTCCTTATTTTGCCCTTCTAATCTTGACCATATCTTAGAGCCCCATTCAAATTAAAAGCAGTGCCTTATCCTGTTTTTCCATTTTGTCGTGTGTGCATAAGTGTGTCTCTAGAGTTAGCGTTCCATGTGTTGGAGGAAGGAAAATTGAATGGCTTGTGTGGGTGTGGAGTTAATACTTGGTGAGTTTATGCTAAGCCGACTCACTATATTGGCATAGTTAATCCTCCTAACAAGCATAGGAGGTGGAAAATAGAATCCTTACTTCAGAAGAGGTTCAGGGTGTTGAAGTCACTTGCCTCAAGTTACATACAAGCCCAAATTCCAGAGTCCAAGCTTCATCTCTACTGCCCTGGTAAGCAGATGGAGCAGATGATAATGGTTAAAGATACAGAAAATCCTGCGTTTCAATCCCAGTTTTCTACTGACCATCTGTGTGACATCAGGGGAAGCCCCCCATTTGGCCTCTTTCCAATCCTCAATACCACTTACAGCGTGATTTTTTTCCCTCCAAATACTTAAATTCGTCTTATACTTTTCAGATACAGGTCCTTAAAGTTTTGCTCCATTGTCAACCCAGGCTCACCATTTCTCACTCTCACACATGCCTTCTATCCATCCACACTGTTTACTTCCTAGCCATTTATCAAATTTCTCATGTCTCCCAGCACATGCTGATCTTTTATCTAGAACTCCCCTTCCACCACCTACTGTTAGCTAATTCCTGCTCATTCTTCAGGATTCAGTTCCTTATCTATATTCTTATCAACTCTATAATAATAAAATAACTGTTCCTATAAATAATAACAGCTAATATTTAATAAGTGCTTATCGTGCTTAGAACCATCACTGTTCTAAGTACTTTACACATATTTAATCACTAATCCCTTACTGGAACTCCAGCAGATAGAAGCTATTATTATCTTCATTTTATGAGTGAGAAACAGGGGCATAAAATTGTACATTCCCATGCGGTAACCACCAGCCACATGTGGTTGCTGAGGATAGAAATATGCCTACACCAAATTGAGGTATGCTACGAGCATAAAATATACACCAGATTTTGAAGAGTCAAGAAAAAAAGGGAAAACATCTCAGTAATAAAGTTTTATATTGATTGTTAAAATGTTTTAGGCATATGGGATTCAATCAAAGGCATTCTTATAATTAATTTTTCCTCTTTTCATTACTTTTCTTAAGTCTGACTACTAGAAAATTTAAAATTACTCATGCATTTTATTTCTACTGGTCAGTGCTGACTTCAAGAGATGAAGACATTCGTGCAAGGCTGCAGAGCTAGTATGTGGCAGAGCCAGGATTAAATCCAGCCTCAGAGCCCCCTCTTCACCACCACTCCCATGCTGTGTCTCCATTACCCCATCACAGCACTTACCAGTATCTTTACTAGCCTTTGAGCTTCTAGAGATTAGAGACTAAAGTCTTTAACCTCTGAGCACTCAACTCCTGGCACAGTATCTGGCACATAGAATGTGCCTGATGAATGTTTGGTGAGCAGATAGATGCTGGTGGTTTTCTTATGAGAATGCCACAATGGCAGCAGGGCTGGGTTGGTTTTTGTTTTTTTTTAAGATTTATTTATTTATTTTAGAGAGATAGAGAAAGAGAGAGAGAGCATGGGAAGGGGCAGAGTGAGAAAATCTTCAAGCAGGCTCCTCGCTGAGTATGGAGCCCAACATGGGGCTCCATCCCATGACCCACGAGATCACAACCTGAACTGAAACCAAGAGTCCAACACGCAACTGACTGGGCCACCCAGGTGCCCTGATAGCAGTTTTTGAAGACTCGTTCAGCCACTTTTTTTTTTTTTGCAACTAGTTAGCAAAAATTAGTTTTAATTTTTAAAGAAGTAATTTAAAGAAATTTAAATTTAAAGAAAGTAATTTAAAGAAAAAAGGTAATTTAAAGAAAAGTAATTTAGGGCGCCTGGGTGGCTCAGTGGATTAAAGCCGCTGCCTTCAGCTCAGGTCATGATCCCAGGGTCCTGGGATCGAGGCCCACATCGGGCTCTCTGCTCGTCAGGGAGCCTGCTTCCTCCTCTCTCCTCTCTCTCTGCCTGCCTCTCTGCCTACTTGTAATCTCTCTCTCTGTGTCAAATGAATAAATAAAATCTTAAAAAAAAAAAAAAAAAAGAAAAAAAGAAAAGTAATTTAAAGAAAAAAGGTGAGATAAAGCCACCACCCTAATATTTGGAACAGTAAATGTTTGATAGTATCTACTTTCCAAATAATTACAGACATAAAAGCTAAGAGGGATATTCAGCCTGTAAACCAAAACAACCACTGAGGAGACAATTTTCCACAGATACCCATTATTAAGAGGCACAAACAGAAACCATGAAAATAACCTGTGAAGTAGTCAGAAAATAAGGTGAATCAAAGCTTCACGCTGTCACACAGAACCTGAAAAGATGGTTTCATAAGGGACAGTGAACTTGATCGATTTTATCTAAGAAGATAAAAGGGGGTTGAGGAAAGGCATTCAGATTCTTCTGGAAGGAAAGGAATAATGTCCTTTATAGTTATATTTACAATACAGTAGTGAGAGACAAACACAAATTATAGAGCATAGATAGGGCAGGGATGCTGGGTTTATGAAACTGGGGATTTACTATGATAAATGTTGTAAGTGCGCTCATGGATAAAGTAGACCGCATGCAAGAACAGACGGGCAATATAAGGAGAACCAAAAAAAAAAAAAAGCTAGAGATTTTTTTTAAAGATTTATTTATTTATTTGAGCATGAGCAGGGGGAGGAGCAGAGGGAGAGGAAGAGAGAATCTCAAGTAGACTTGGCACTGAGCAGGGATTTGGATGTGGGGCTTAATCTCAAGACCCTGAAACCATGACCTGAGCCGAAATCAAGAGTCAGACGCTCAACCAAATGAGCCACCCAGGTGTCCAACATGCTAGAGATTTTTTTAAAAACTGTAACAGAAATGAAGAATGGCTCTGATGAACTCATCAGTAGACTGGACACAGTCTATTCTCCAAGACAGTACATCAATAGAACTTTCAGAAACTTAAAAGCAAAGAGCATAAAGACTGAAAAGAAAAAAAAAGAAAGAACAGACACTTGTAAACCTTGTCCTATGTATCTCTTCATCTGTCTGTTCATCTGTAACCTTTATCATATCTTTGATAATATACTAAACCAGCCAACACACGTTTCCCTGGGTCCTGAGAGACGTTCTAGCAAGTGATGGAATCCAAGGAGGGAGGTCCTGGGACCCTCTGATCTGTAGCTAAGTCAGACAGAGGTTGTGGCAATCTGGGCATCAGAAGTGGGGGCCGTGTTGTGGAGACTGAGCACTTACTCTGTGCAGTCTTCACTAACTCAGATTAGTGTCAAAACTGAAGTGAATTTTAAGATGTTCAGTTGGCGTAACAGAGAATTGCTTAGTGTGAGGGAAAAAATCCCCCACATTTGGTGTCAGAAGTGTCATGTGTGGGGTTGTGTGAGAGTCAGGAGAAAGCCAGGAGTGTGTTAGTTAAAGGAAGTTGGACCCACATTGTATGTGTCTCTACTGTCCAAACAGACTGGAATTACCAGTTTGTATCACAGAAAAAGTTCTTGTCCTGGGCTGCAACTCTCTTCACAAACAGGACTGAGTTGGACTCAGTTAGTACTTATATTTACATTTGATCATTTTTATGAAGAAAAGGCACATCTGACAATTAGAATAATGCCTACTGATTACCTTTCTCTTTCCAAGCATCTTTAGATATCTCTGTTTTGAGTAAATTAACTAATAAACTTTTATTCTTTCAACATACATTTACCGAACACTGTGCTAAATACTGACAGTGCAGTGCTGAGCAAAAACTGGATAGGACCTGATCTCACAGAGCCAAGTGTCTAGTAGATAAACAACAATCAGTCCCAAACACAGACCTAATTGCAGTTGTGACAAGTGTTACAGAGAAGAGTCACATGATGCTACAAGAGTCTTTAATAAGGCTATCTGACCTGCCCAGGCCTTCAGGGGAGCTTATTTGAAGAGACAATACTGGACCAATTTCTGAAGGATGCATAAGCGTCACCTTGGCGACAAAGCGGAGGAAACAGGAAGTGCAAGGAGACGTGGGGAGGGTGAGACCAGTGTGGACAGAGCACACAGGCTGTCTGCACTGAACAGGGGGTGGAAAGGTGGAGGGTGACTCTAGGAGACAAAGAGACCAGCTATAGGGGGCTCACAGGACACAGAAGCATTCGACCTTCAACCCAACAGCAAGAAGCAGCCACTTCATGACAGAAGATGATGAAGCCACATCTGAGTGTTAATAAGGATCTCTCCAGCAGGAGGCAGGGAGGTGGAAAGGCCAGAACGGACATGAAAGAATATTTTTGTGGATCCCCCAGAAATCAAGGCAAGGTGAGAATGTAGATTCGAGAGACAGTGAGCAGAGACAGAAAGCAGGGATGGATGTGCAACACATGTTGGAGGGGCAGGTCGTGGGGACACGGTGGACGAGAAGGGACAGGAACAGCGCACTTCCGGGTTTCTGGAACTTCTCTAACATGACCAGCGGATGGGGCCTCTTCACCATGATGAGGCACACGGACAGACAACCAAGTGTGTCTCTGGGTTTTTTTTTTTATGTAACCAATACATAAATGATTAAGTTCTTCAGGATGAAGGGAAATGGTACTGGATGGAAATTCTGGTCCCCCAAAAGAACTTAAGAGTCTTAGAAATGGTAAATATCTGGGTAGATTAAAATGTATTTTTAAGAGTTTGAGTTTGTTTTTATCTTTTTAATTTTATTTATCTTATGTGTGACTACATTTTTTAAAGATTTTATTTATTTATTTGACAGAGGGACACGGTGAGAAAGGGAACACAAGCAGGTCGAGTGGGAGAGGGAGAAGCAGGCTTCCTGCCGAGCAGGGAGCCTAATGCGGGGCTCGATCCCAGGACCCTGAGATCATGACCTAAGCCAAAGGCAGACCCCGAACAACTAAGCCGCCCAGGCGCCCCTATCATACATGTGACTGTTTAAAGGAAAAATTATAACCTAATTGCCTTGTACAATTCACAACACACGTACAGGTAATACAGGAAACAACTAGAACAAAAGAATAGGGTGTGGTAATGGGACTTATATAGTTGCAAGGTTTCATATTTTACTTATTTTTTATTTTTAAAGATTTATTTATGTATTTTAGAGAGAGAGCACGAGTGGGAGGCACAGAGAGAGAGGGAGACTCTCAAGCAGACTTCCCGCTGAGCCCAGAGTCCCAGGCAGGGCTCAGTCTCACGACTCTTGAGATCATGGTCTGAGCCAAAACCAAGAGATGGATGCCACCCAACCGCCCCTAAGGTTTCATGTTTTAATGTGGAGGGAAACATTAATGGTAAGAAGCCTGTGAAGATACTGTAATCCCTACAGGAACTACTAAAAATAATAATGAAAAGGAGCACAGCTAAAGGCTAATAGGAAAATTTAAAACAAGTATTTAACAATATTTAAGTGGTCTATGAAACAGAAGGAAAGGAAAATCAAGGGAAAACAAGGGGACAAACACAAAGCAAGTAATAAAATGGTGAGACAAATCCAAACCTACTAGTAATTACTAATGTAATTCAAACAGTCTAAACCAGGGGCCAACAAGTTATGGCGCCTGAGGGCCAATCTGGCCCAATGCCTGTTTCTGAAAATAAAGTCTTACTGGATCACAGCTGCACCCATTCATTTCCATACTGTCTACTGCTGCTTTCTCTCTCTTTACTCTTTTTACACTCTGCAGAGTTGAGTGGATTCGACAAACTAAATGGCCCATGATGTCTGAAATATTTCCCATTTGGCTCTTAAAGAAATAATCTGTCCAATCCTCATCTAAGCCCCTGATTAAAAGGCAGAGATCATTAGAATAGATAAGACAAACTGTATGCTTTCCACAAGAGACATATTTCATATATGAAGACACAGGTCAAAGGTAAATGGATAGAGATGGATTTACTACGCAATCTGTAGATTTCAAGATAGAATATTATCAGAGCTGAAGAAGGACATTTCTTAATTTTCAACAGCCATTTCTCAGCAATTGACCAAGGGCAATTTTAAGAAACAGTAAAAACAGGAGATCTGAATAACACTATCAAACGCCTTGACCTGTCTGGTACTTAGTATACAACATCCAACAACTGCTGGATTCAGTTCTTTTCATCTACATGGTACATTCCCTAAGACAGACCAGATGTGAGGCCAAAACAATTTTCAGTAAATTTTAAAAGATGGGAATCAGTATCCGAGCTGGGACTTGCACATCTAGCCACAGTGAAATAACAGGAATCAGATGTATCCTCCCACCTGGAACAACCCAAAAATACATGAACAATGACAAAATCTGAAGTGACAATATATATTTTGACAGTGGACAAAATACATGAAACATTGGTTTTTAAGATACCAGACATCCAGTAGTAAAGGTGACCCTGAGACACAGGAAACAGACGGGGAGAGCCCTCCACCACCCTGGTGTGGTAGGCAGCCTCTGAGACGATCCTCAGCGATTCCCTTGAGTAACCTGCTCCAACCAATAAAATACGACAACGTCGACGGAATGATTAGGTCACGAAAGAATGTTATGGTCTTGGTAGCAGATTCTCTCTCTTGCCGACTCTGGAGAAGCAAGCTACAATACTGGAGGTCTGTGTGGCAAGGGGCCAAGGGTGACCTCCATCCAACAGCCACCAAGAAACTAAGTCCCGCGGTCCAATAACTCGATAAACCGAATCCTGCAACAACCACGTAAGGAAGTTAGGAAGTGACTCCTCCCCTGCTTGAGCCTTCAGATATGATCCCAGACCTGGCTGATACCTTAACTTGCACAGCCTTTTGCAAAAGACCCTGAGATAGAGGATCCAGGTAAGCCGTGTTCATATTCGGGCCCTGGGGTAATAAATGCATGTTGTTTTAAGCTGGCTAAGTTTTCGGGATGATTGGTTACATAGCAATGGATAACTAATACATCCAACATCCAACACACTGCCTCAAGAGTTTTCAGGCTGTGGCATAGAGTTAGGGAATCCGTACCTAAGAACTGAACGGATGGGGACCCATGTGGCTGGAGTTTGCAGAACAGAGTACTGAGAAAAGAGACACACGTAGAGAGAACTCGGGAGACCTGCAAAGGGTCCCCCTTGAGTAGTCAGCAAGGCACAGATCACCACATGCATGTGAGGAAACTACTCAAGGCCAGGAAAAGAACTACTTAACAGTACTGGTGGTAACAGTGATCAGAGCTCAAACACGGCCCACTGCGACAGCCTTCCTAGAAAACTGCGTGATACATGAAACACTGGGGTGAATCCACAGAATAGCCGTGTTATATGAGGGAATAAATAGCTCTCGGCTGAGAACTGCTTTGGTCCTACTTAACAAATCTTAAAAGCAAGACCTGAAGGGATCAAAGTGTTTCCAAGTAACTTAACTGCATCCCAGATAAAAGCTAATAAATATTTTTAGGAATACAAAAATACCTAGCACCCAAAAAGATAAAATTAATACTGTCTGGCATCCAAACAAAGATTACTGGGGAAAAAAGGAAGAAAAATCAGTCCCAATGAAAAAGAATCAGTCAATAAAAACCAATCTGAAAAAACACATGTAAGAATTACAATTGAGGGGCGCCTGGGTGGTTCAGTGGGTTAAAGCCTCTGCCTTCAGCTCAGGTCATGGTCTCAGGGTCCTGGGATCAAGCCCCGCATTGGGTTCTCTGCTCTCCTCTCTCTCTGCCTTCCTCTCTGCCTACTTGTGATCTCTCTCTCTATTGAATAAATAAATAAAATCTTAAAAAAAAAAAAGAATTACAATTGATACAGTTACATTCCACGTGTCCAAAATAAGTAGAGAATAGCAGGCTAAATTTTTAAAAAGGGCTCAAAATGAACTCAGAGATAAAAACTAAAATGATCAAAATGAAAAATGCACTGGTGCGTTAATAGCAAATTAGACATTGCAAAGTAAAGACTGGTGAACTTGAAGACAGCAATAAAACTATCCAAAAAGAAACAAGAGAGAAAAGATAATGCTTTCAAAAGAATGAACGGGATATCAGTGAGTTGGGTGCAAATTTAAACAGACTAATATTTGTGCAATTGAAATCTACAGATTGGGGAAGTGGAGCAGAAAAAATACTTGAAGAAATAGTAGCTAAAAACTGTACAAATTTGACGAAAACTCTAGACCCACAGACCCAAGAAGCTCAACAAAATTCTAAGCACAGAAACATGGAGAAAACGGAACCAGTGCATATAACAATCAAATCAGTCAAAACTAGTGACAAAGAGAAAATCTTAAAATCAGCCAAAGAGAAAAAAGACACATTAGAAATAGAAGAACACAGACAACACATCAGAAACCAAGCAATCTAGAAGACTGTGGAGTAACCTCTTTAAAGCACTTATAGAAAGAAAAGAACGTATCACCTCAGAATTTTATATAGAGCGGACATAACGTTTCAAAAATGAAAATAAAATGGGTGCCTGGGTGGCTCAGTTGGTTAAGGTCTGCCTTCAGCTCTGGTCAGGATCCTGGGATCAAGTCCCGCGTTGGCCTCCCTGCTTCTCTCTCTCCCTCTCCCCGCCCAAATAATTAAATAAAATCTTTAAAAAAAAAAAAAGTTAAGGAACTAACTGGTCTAAGCTCATCACACAACCAATAAACCTCAAACCAGCACTGAAGTTCAAACTGGTTTGCTTTTCAAAACCAGGCTGAATGAAAACTTATGTTCACAGGAAAACCTGTACATGAACATTTGGAGCAGAACAATTCATTATGACCCAAAACCAGGAAAACAATCCAAATGTTCTTTAACGTGTGAACAGATTAAAACAACAGCAACAGTGGCATATCCATTTAGTGGAACGTTACTGAGCAATAAGGAACTCACACAAGACAAAGGAATCTCCAAGGCACGGTGCTGACAGTTGCCAGTCCCAAAACGTCATAGTGTAGGTTTTCATTTGTAAGACACCCCGGAAAAGACCAGCTAGAGAGATGGGGGCCAGTCCGTGGCTGGCCGAGGTTAGGAGTGGGAGAAAAGTGTGAATGTAGTAAAGGGAGCGCACCAGCCGGTTTCTAGAGTCAATGAAAGGGCTCTGCCCCCTGCTTGTGGTTGCACTGTTCTTTACATGGCAGGACTGTACGCCCTCTCCTGTCAGTTTGACTGTCTTACAATTTGAAACTAAACAAACCAGGCCGTTTTCATTGAGCCACCGTGGTAAGAGGCTGGCGTGGGAGAAGGGGTCACAGGAAGTGACACAGGAGGGGCGCTCCTCCAGGCTCCCCCAGGAGACCCCACCCCACAGGCCAGGAAGCCTCCTTCCCACCTGCTGCTACAGACATCCCTCCCTGTGCGCGCAGGAGGGAAGGAAAGCTGCGCGTCCTCGCAGCCCGCCTGCACCTCACCTCCCGCCCCCGTGCTGTACAGATAAATGTTTCTGTGATTTGCCCCGCAGAACCGACCTCCTGGACTTGCAGGTACACGGTGAGGCTCAAGAACGTGGTCTGCGAGTCTCGTGCTGTGTGAATAACCTCGGGAGCCTGGTTACTTACAGGATGTGATCTGGCCTCCCAGTCGGAACTGACCCTTCTGTTCCGAACGCCAAGAGCGACAGATCTGGTCCCACGTCCCCCCTGCTCCAGCTGGGGCTGGCCCCCCAGGATGGAATCCGGGAGGGGAGGCAGACACACACAGCCCGGGCTCCTTGAGAATACAGATAATACAGAAACACGAGACCATGGGAATGCAGCTCGCTCCAAACCGCACGCAGGCCAACAAATGTTTCACTTCCGACCCCGTCATTCACCCTATGGATCTGGCCCTCATGGGGACTGTCGAAGTCTCACCCGAGGGGAGGACCCTGCCCGGGCCTCCCACCGGGCTTCCGGCTGATGAGGCTGGACGTCTGATGTAACTGTCTTACCCTCCTGTGCTGCTAAATGCGCTCACCTGTGTGCAGAACACCCCACGCCCCACCCGGTCACTGTCTCACCTCTCGCTCCCTGCAAACTCGTCGCCGCCCCCGCGGGGTGCTGCGGCTGCCGGGCCGTCCCGCGGGCTCCGCAGCGGGGCCACGGCTGTCCGCTCCCCCAGCGGCCCTCCCTGCGGACACCCGCCTCCGTGCGGCCTCTGGACCCCGGGCCGGACCTCGTCACGCTCAGAGAAGCCCAGAGCGCCGGGCTCCGGGGCCGAGCTCCCTCGGAGACGCACCGCAGATGCGGGGCCTGGAGGGGCGTCCGTACCCCGACCCCCGCGCTGCCCGCGGACAACAGCAGCGGCAACTGAGAAGGTGACCCTCCGTCCCCCGCCCCTCCCGACAGAGCAGGGCCCTGCCAAACTTCGGGACCTGCGAGGCCTGACCCACCAGCGCCGAGTTAGAGGCACCAACTTACCCCGATCCCGATCCCGATCCCGATCCCGATCCCGATCCCGATCCCGATCCCGGAGGAACTACAGTTCTACCGCTCTTGGGGTCGTAGGCCGCGCTCCTTCCGCAGGCCGCGCTCCTTCCGCAGGAACGTTTCCCAGCTACGTCTGCGGCTGCGCGAACTCGGGACGGGGGCGGGGCTAGAGCAGGTCCACTTGACCCTAACTGGGCGGGGCTTCGGGGCTTGGCTGGTCTTGGTCTCTAGGATGCCGCCGCAGTAACTGGGGTAAACCTGAACAGTTTGCGTGGACTGAAGTGCGTCTGTATTATAGCACTGACTGTTCTCTAGTCAGCAGAGAAAGGCTGGTTCCTACCATCTCTTCTCGTCATACGTTAAACCGTTAATGAAAGCTCAGAGAGCCACAGGAAAATCAGACTCCTTTATTTCAGGATAGCGACAGTGACTATTAAACACATAGGGTGCTAGGCACTCGGCCAAGGACCTTACATGTATTATCTCATTTGCAAAAGCAAAAATCGGCTGGGCCATAGGCTAGACTCAGGTGACACTGCTAGAGCCTGCTGCAAAGTTAGCAGCAAATCCTCCTCCCAAAATCATACTGCAGCTGTAAAGTTTTACCAAGATCCTCTTTGAATAATTACTGCTTTCTTATCAATGATATATTTGCCTTGCTACTCCCACTTACAGAAAAAAAATTACCGAGAAATCTTCTTTGTTAAAATCAGAGACTGTCAGAAACTGGTTGGCATCATCGTCAGGATAAGTAAATGTCCCACTCTTGCCGGAGGATCGGAGCCATCTTCGACGGAAACAATCTCTCTTCCAGGCTAGTTGTAGAGGTTCAGATACAGCATTTTCACACACAACGTGTCACATTTATAGTAACTTTGAGATTTCAAAAACAGAGCAGGACCCTGAGTCTACTTTTTAATCAAGACTAGCTGGGGCTCCTGGGTGGCTCCTTTGGTTAAGCATTTGACTCTTGAGGTCGGCTCAGGTCATGATCTCAGGGTCATGGCTACAAGTCCCATGTGGAGCCCTGCGCCCCTTGTGGAACCCCAGTCAGCTCCAAGCTGGGCAGGGAGCCTGTTTAAGATTCTCTCTCTCTTAGATTGAGCCCTGCATGGTGGGGGGGGGGGTCTCTGCTGAGCAGGGAGCCTGCTTCCCCTCTCCCTCTGCCTGCCTCTCTGCCTACTTGTGATCTCTCTCTGTCAAATAAATAAATAAAATCTTAAAAAAAAATCCAGACCAGGCTTGCATTGAGCTCATCAAAACACTTCCATTTAATTTTATCTAAAATATTACTTTTCCTCAAAATCCTGCAATAACACTGTTTCATTCTTTGTGAGATGCTCCATGTTTCTGCTGATAATGGTCTACCTTGTCGCAGCTGATGAATAAACCTAATTCTGTTGGACTATACATTTATTCCTGTTAGTTGTTACCAGATGTGCCTTAGCCCATTTTACCTCAAAACATCAGCTCCAACAGAGACTGGCATATAGTAGATAATCAAATAATTTTTGAATAAATGATTGAAGTCATTATTATTAACCTCATTTTACAGCTGAGGAAATGGTCTCAGAAGGGTTAAATAACTCACCAAGGTCACCCATGATCTGTCTAGAAGAGCTCACATCCTTAACTGTTGTGTTATGGGCCCTGCTACTTGCCCAAGATAAGACATGCTTCAAGTTTCACAACTTGAAACTTGATTTTGTAAATGAAAAATAGCCTCATTGACTTTTACATACTCAACCTGCCCAGATGCCAGTTGTTAGAGTTGTACCAAAACTACCATCATGTCATCAACCCATCAACAAATGGATTAAACCCATCAGTGGATTAACTTAATGGAAGTTTAAATCTTTATTTTCCATTTAATCTTATTGAATACTGGCTTAAAGATTTAGACAAATAACTTCTGTATGTTGCCACTATTTCTGATCTCAATGTTTGGTTGTATTAGAACTGTTGCCATATAATTTAGAGTATATTTTAAGTTGTATTTGAACTTACACCGATTAACAGCTAACTAAAAATAAATAGCAGTGACTTTGGGGGGGAGAGGAATCACATTTCAGAGTTTCATCATGTTTAGGTCATTTCTGGTTTCCTCCTCATTTTTATTATAAAAAGACAACTAAACTTAGTAGTTAATTGCCTGTCTTTGAAGTTTTCATGGGTAGTTGTTAAGAAAGCTTTTAAAGTCTTTAAAGTTTTGCTTGGATGATAAATGAAATTAAATTTATTGGGCATCTAGGTCTTTTCCAAATAGGATTAAAAAAATGCTAAAGCATTGAGTACCGGACGTAAGTTTATGTTTTGACTTCTTATGCAAAGAAACTAAAGATATGTAAATCTGTTGATAAACATGTTTTGTGCTTAACTGGTACACAAAGTTGCCATCTAAAAATTCTGGGGTAACAGCATTTCACAGTTGGCTACTCCTTAGTCTGAGGAGACTGAGGTTTCTAAGAGTGCAAAATTCTGCTAACTGTAACTAAGACTGATGGAAATAAGAAAAAAGCTCTGTATGTGGGAAAGGAGATACATAAGAAAGATATAAGGAATGGGAATGCATTTTTGGTAAAGGTAAAAGAAGGTAATTTTGTCCTAAATGAGACTGGTTGTTTGGAAAAAAGTGGCTTGGGACAAAATCAGAATGCAAAGGAAAGTTGTAGAAGGTTTGTGGAGAGAAAACTTTGAAAAAGAATTTCAGGTGTGGTCAGGGCGGACTAAGATTGAAATAAATGAATCTTAAAGACTCTGATGGAAGAGTGGAAATCTGCCTTCTCTCTATTCAAAAGGAGGAAGTTTTCTCCAATTGTTGGTCTTATCTTGATTAAGAAAATGTAAATAATTGTTTTCTTTTGCCTGCCCAGAAAACCAGTTTCTATGTTTGGTTTTGTCAAATCCTTAAAACTTGGTAAGGTTTTAACAAAGTTTCAAGATTTAAATTGTAAATGAAGTCTCTTTAACTCCTTAGCCCTTTTCCTTCGTATGCTAAGTTACTCAGGAAGTACTCCTAGGTTACCGTTGGGTGAATACTGTAACTATTCTGGAGGTTATACCAATTCCTAAAGTTTTAATGTTTTAATGAGGTATTAAGGTATATAATAAGATATGTAATAAGGTATAAATATAAGGTAATTATTAAAATGTTATGTGTCACAGAAGTAACTGTAAGGTTTTTCTGGTCGCGCACAGGAATAAAGACCGCTAAGACAAATTATAGTCCAAAGGCAGAGCTTTATTGCAAGCACCCTCGGGCGAGGTTCCGCGACTCTGAGAGAAGGGAGTCGGGGAAGTCGCGCATCAGCCAGAGTGACGGGGGCTTTTATTGGGTAAAGCAGGGGAGGGGCTAGGCATCAGCCATCTTGATGAGTTTGGGCGGGAAGGTCCGCCATCTTGGACGGACTTTCATTTTGTATAGCTTCCATCTCCTGCCAGCCCAACAGTAACGTGATTTCCTTGCCAGCTATACTGTAAACTCACATCTCATCGGCTCTTTAACCGTGTCCATTCTGAGTTTTTGTCATTTGTAATTGTTCTAATTCTCTTATGAGTTTCATCTTCAAGGAAGTTCATATAAAGGACGTTAGAACAAATACAGGTATTCAATATACTGAAAATCCTAGAACTGAAACGGGTAAGAATTTCCAGAACTAACTAAAGCTGCATTCAATCTGAACTAGAACTAGTAACGTGGGACTAAATGAACTAAAACATTATAATATTATGACTCTTGTTTGAAGCATTGCTGATCCTAAACATTGTTATAACTGATTGCACGAAAATCAATGGAACTTTTATATATATAAGGGAAATTTAAAGTTTGGCAATGTAGAAAAAATTTTTCAGTTTGGATTTTAAAAACTAAAAATCGCCTTTCCCAAGTTGCTTTGAGGCACAAATCTGGTAAGAGATATCTTAATTACATTCAGGGTCATCGTATAAAGAAGCAGTGACTCTTGCCTGCTTCCAAAGTCATTGTATTTTAGAGAAATAAACATCTTGGCTTCAGTCTGAAGGTGAACAAAATATGCCACGCCAAAATATGTCACTTTGGCATATTTATTCTTTTGAACTAAAGTTACTTAAGACATAGCTGATTAAAGGACCCTCTGACCTCCTCTGTCCTCTGAAAACAGGAAATAAATCTCTCATGTGGAAGTTAACCTGCCTGTGCTGGGAGGAGAAAGAGAGACATCCTTATCACCAGAAATAAGGAATTTAGGGCCGAGAAGGCTGCATAAACAATCCTGGTTACTGCTTCACTAGGCTTAAAAAAAATANTGGGAGGAGAAAGAGAGACATCCTTATCACCAGAAATAACGAACTTAGGGCCGAGAAGGCTGCATAAACAATCCTGGTTACTGCTTCACTAGGCTTAAAAAAAATAAATAAATGGCATCTGCTGGAACGGGCAAAGCAGTGAAAGATGTGGTTCAGCATTTAATGTACCGCTTTTCTATGGCAAGAAAACCTCAGAACATAAAAACAGACAATACTCCTGCTTATACCTCTAAAGCTTTTAAACAATTTTGTGGTGTGTATAATATTAACCACACTACAGGAATTCCATATAACCCTCAAGGACAAGGAATTGTAGAGAGAGCTCATCAAACACTTTAAACACAAATTACTAAATTACAAAATTCGGAATACAAACATAGCTCTCCTCATCATATCCTTAACCATGCCTTGTTCGTCATTAATTTTCTCAATTGTGACACGGATGGCAGATGGAAATTCCCGTATTATGAAACACTGGTTTAATAATCCTGATCAAGCTAAAACCTTTAGTTATATGGAAAGATCTATTAACAGGAAAATGGAAAGGTCCAGATGTGTTACTAACAAATGGGAGAGGCTATGCTGTGTCTTTCCTCAGGATGCCACGACTCCTATTTGGATCCCTGACCGATTGATATGTCATCATGTCCGGTCCACCGTCTCTGCCACGACCAATGTGCCGCCCACCGCCACCACTGACACATCAAACCTTGGAAGCAGTGATTCCCGAAATGGAAACCGAGGAGGAGGAGATGACTGCCCCTCAAAACAACACTCAAGCCCCAGAGATCACGATATAATATTTTTACAGACTTGTATCGTTTACTGGCTCCAGCGGGCCCTTTATTTAGACGCCCAAAATTGCCAGTATCTGTCGAGGCAGTAACCGCCTGCGTGGGGCCACCTTTCGCTATTATGTATCCTGGTCAGGGCCAACTCACAATTACTAAGACAGATTCACACCATCATGTAATATGCAAGCAATGTGTATTAACCTCATGTATTGACTCAACCATTGGACGTCAGACTTTTGTACTTGTCTATCAACCCTCATATGTGATTCTCCCTGTAAACATATCTGGTCCTTGGTATGATGAGCCTGGTATATACAGTTTACAAGTACTTAATCAAGCTTTGCAAAGGCTTAAAAGATTTGTGGCAGCTCTCATTTTACGTATTACTGCCCTGATAGGAATAATCAGCTCCTTTTCTATAGCCACTGCTGCCCTAGTACAACAAGTACATGCTGCTCATCATGTAAACGAACTAACTAAAAATGTAAGTACAGCATTACAGTTACAAGAACAAATTTATGAAAAGTTAGGAACCAGAGTAGACATGTTAGAGGAGACTGTTCTATACTTGGGTAATCAAGCCCAAAACTTAAAAACCAGGTTAACTACTCGCTGTCATGCTAGGTATAAATGGATTTGTGTAACTCCAGCCAGTTATAACCATTCAGATACCCCATGGTCTAAGGTTAAATCTCATTTGCTTGGAATGTGGGATACAACTAATATGTCTTTAGATATATTTGCTCTACAACAACAACTTAAAGGCCTTAGTAATTCCTGTATCTCACCCCCTGAGGCTGCTGAGGTAGCAGGCTCTTTACTGGCATCCCTTAAAACATATACTAGCCACATGTCCAGGTTTCCAGCTATAATGAACTTCGCTATCACTGGCCTCATAATAATTGCCGTGATTTTTCTGTTACCATTCCTCTTTTGTATACTAAGAATGGGACTACATAACCTTCAGATAGAGTTAAAAACATTTGAATTTCAAGCCAAAAACAAAAAAGGGGGAGATAATGTGAGCCGTCTGCGTGGTAGAAGCGGTGAACCCCTCTGCAAGGCATGGGGTACCACCCTCTTGCAAGGCGAGGAGAATCGCAATAGGTAAAGCATTAATCACCCCCTTCCAGGTAAAAGCAGCTTGCAGTTCAAATGATGTGGAACACTATGAGTGAAAAGAATGGGTTAGATTTGTTAAGCATTAGTCAAATTTACTCTTAGTATGATTCACCTTTTCCCTATATAGATGATTTACTCCTTCTACAAACATGCCTGGATAGAGTTCTGAAATATTGCCAGATAAGGTCTGGCCCATACTGTCCTTCCCCCAGGATAGATAGCCTTTGACATTAAGATATAATGACTAATGAATCTGTACCAAACCAGTGACTTAAGACAGAACTAGGTGAGGTCATAAAACAAAGGAACATGAGGGGAGCTCTGTTAAAACTATACAGGCTCCAGGAGACTCATGATACAGATAATAAAAGCAGACCTCATCAATTAGACCTTGAGGAAGAACACCAGGCCCATCTACCAAGGCTCCATTGATCAGTAAATAAATAAATGTGTCTTTGGTCATCCTCTGTTACAATGATATAAATAAAGGATCCTGAGCCCTGAGTTTTTGGGAGACTCCTGAACATCATTCGAGTCGGTCTCCTCATTTCGCATCGCTGACGCCGTCCTTTTCTTCGGGGACCCCTGGACCTGCTGGAGCTGGACTCCGGCAGTGGGGCTCGATTCCAGGACCCTGAGACCACCACCCGAGTCAAAGGCAGATGCCCAACCAACTGAGCCATGCAGGTCCCCCAGCATAGTGCTTTTTAAACCAAATGCCAAGGGCACCTGGGTGGCTCAGTGGGTTAAAGCCTCTACTTTCGGCTCAGGTCGTGATCTCAGTGTCCTGGGATCTAGGCCCGCATCAGGCTCTCTGCTCAGTGGGGAGCCTGCTTCCTCCTCTCCCTGTCTCTCTGCCTGCCTCTCTGCCTACTTGTAATCTCTCTCTCTGTGTCAAATAAATAAATAAAATCTTTTAAAAAAATAAATAAACCAAATGCCAAGTAATAAGAAATAGGCACAGAAGTATAATATCTGTGTGTTTTTCCTTATCCTCTACTTCTTCATTGGTATGTTCAAAGGAGAGAAGATCAGCTTCAAAAAGTACATGTTTGGGCGCCTAGGTGGCTCAGTGGGTTAAAGCCTCTGCTTTCGGCTCAGGTCATGATCTCAGGGTCCTGGGATCGAGGCCCGCATCGGGCTCTCTGCTCGGCGGGGAGCCTGCTTCCTCCTCTCCCTGTCTCTCTGCCTACCTCTCTGCCTACTTGTAATCTCTCTGTGTCAAATAAATAAATAAAATCTTTAAAAAAAAAAAAAAGTACATGTTTATATCCTAGAAATTTATTCTTGTTAAATACATCTTGAACATCACTGTCTTCCCATGTGTCTTTCCCCCTTAGAAAAATCTTGTGGTGTTGGGGAAGAGGAAGTGACGAGAAGCAGAGTGATGGAATGAACAGCTCTATTAAAGGGCTGTTATTTAAAAAGTGTCCCTTTGCTTCTCTAGGTCCTCTGGAATTGTCTCTGTCACAGGTGAGAGGACTTATGTGCTAGATACTTGGATTCTGGGCTTCTCTGTATAGAACTTGTAGATATAGAATTTGGAGTGATCTTCCAATTAAAATATTTTCTCAATTTTTATTTGGGTTGTTCCATTTCCAGTTGGGGCACTCCCTTTTTAAAATATTCATTACTAAAGAATACCTGACATTCAATGTTGTATTAGTTTCCAGGACACAACATAGTAATTCAGTAATTCTATACATCATGCAATGCTTACTACCATGAGAGAGGTTGCCAGCTGTCACCACACAATGTCATTACAATATTATTTTTTTGAAAGATTTTATTTATTCATTTTTCAGAGAGAGAGAGAGAGCACCCAAGCAGGCAGAGTGGCAGGGAGAGGCAGAAGGAGAAGCAGGCTCTCTACTGAGCAAGGAGCTGGATGTGGGACTTGATCCCAGGACCCTGAGATCACAATCCAAGCCAAAGGCAGCTACTTAACGAACTGAGCCACCCAGGCTTCCCGATTACAATATTTTTTTTTTTACTATATTCCCTGTGTTGGACTTTTCATCTCCATGACTTACTTGTTTTATAGGGGAATTCCTATGTTTTAAGGTTTCAGAAAGCTTCTGAAGATGAGGGCATAAAAAGTCTGACCAAAAATGTATTAAGGAAAGATAGAAGCATTTCCATGGAGTCTCTATAAGAAATGCTGACAAAAAGCTGAAATATCAGAACCACATGATAGCTGTCCTCAATTATCTTACATAATTTATTTGGTAGTGTCCTGCTCACAATATGAGCTTGCTGGCCTTTCAGGAAATATCAAGTCTTAAGCTTTCCTTGTATTGCCAGTGAAGTCTTTGCACTCAGGTGATGACTGATGTTTACCCGAAGCCAATACATTCATCACGTTCACAGAATTTCTAGGTACTGAGTTATCCGATGCTTAAAAGGATTCTACTCTCGGGGCACCTGGGTGGTGCGGTCAATTGAGGGCCTGACTCTTGGTTTTGGCTCAGGTCATGACGTCAGGGTCCTGCGATCAGGCCACATCAGGCTCTGTGGTCAGTGTGGAGTCCACTCGAGAGCCTCTCTCCCTCTCTCTCTGTCCCTCCCTTCTCTCTCTCTAAAATAAATAAAGCTTTATTTAAAAAAAGATTGTACACTGGCTTTCTCAGACTGACTACATACATAAGGTCTTTCTGCAGTGGGCAGCCTTCTGATTGTGGTGAGACTTGTGCTGTGGGTAAAGATTTTGCCACATTCACCACTTTCATAGGGTTTCTCTCTGGTATAGGTTGTCTGATGTGTGATAAGGTGTGAACTCTGGTTGAAGGCTTTCCCACACCGGCTACATTCATAGGGTCTGTGGCCAGTCTGTTTGGCAATATTTGACCCTGGCTGGGGTGCCTGGGTGGCTCAGTTGGTTAAGCATCTGCCTTTGGCTCAGGGCATGATCCCAGCATCCTGGGATCAAGTCCCACATCCCCACATCGGGCACCCTGCTCAGTGGGGAGTCTTCTTCTCCTTCTGTCCTTCCCCCTGATGGGTTCTCTTTCTCTCAAATAAATAAAATCTTTAAAAAAAGAAATAAGACACCTTTAAAGTGAAAGTCAGGGCGTTGGCTTTTACTCGTGAGTGAGATGGGAACCACTAGAGGATCGTGAGCAGCAAGTAATATGGTGGACTGTGAGTGCCTAAGAGCTTTGTGGGAGCAGTGTACTGGTCCGGACAGCAGGAAGGAAGGAAGCCACTCAAACAGAGGTCACTGTCCAGCCCTCTACGTTTCCTTTCCTTCACTGGGCTAGCCCCAGGTCCTCCGCCATGGCCAGAACTTGTACAGCTAGCTACTCCAGCCGAGACACCCATTCCCAGAGGGATACCTATATTTAATACAACCCCTATCAAAATCTCAACAAGAATTAAAACAGGAACTGAAAATAGGGACTCAGGTGCTTATAACTAATGTTCATAGAAGCACTATTCACAATAGTCAAACTGTGCAAACACCCCAAGTGTTGAAGAAGAGAGGAATGGATGATGCTATAATATGGACGAACCTGGGGCAGGTTGAACCTGATACACGCTATAATGTGGATTAGCCTTGGAAACATCATGCTAATTAAAAAAAAAACCAGATGCTAAAAGATAAATGTGCGACTCCACTTACATGTGTTGTCTAGATTGGGCAAATTCATAGAGACAGGAAGTGAAATGAAAGTTTCCAGGGACTGGGGAGGAGAGTAATGAGGAGTGACTGCTCAGTGTGTTCAAGGTTTCTTTTGGGGTGAAGAAATGTTCTGAAATCGGATGGTGGTGGTGTTTGCACAGCATTATGAATATACTAAAAACTTTCCCGTGCACTTTAAAATAGTTAAAATGGGAACTCTTGTGGTCTGTATATTATGATTTGAAATTTCAATTAAAAACATAATGAGGGCGCCTGGGTGGCTCAGTGGGTTAAAGCCTCTGCTTTCGGCTCAGGTCA
>LNAC01000176.1:6305-16862 GCA_002007465.1 Ailurus styani | reverse complement strand
CCTGGGGTCAGAGTTGGCTTGTCTCTCTCCCACTGCTCCTCGCTCTGCTCTCTCAAATAAACAAACAAACTTAAAAAAACCCCAAAACATTGGCTTCTGGGGAGCTAGAGATTTGAATCCTTGAGAACCATTTTCTAATATTTTTCCTCACCTTCCATCTTCCCCGATAGGCATCTTCCCATGGCTAACCATTTCCTTACAACTTCATAGTCTAAAAGGACTCTTAGCAATGAACATGTGGCAACCAAAATTAAAAGCACAGCTCATATCCAATCCAACAGCAAATCCTATTGACCCTACTTCAGAATTGTTCTGGAGTCAAACTATTTCCCAGCCTGTCCTCAACACAGAACCAAGAGGGATCCTTTCCAAATATTTGTTAAATCCTATCACCCCTGCTCAGAGCTATCTGGTGGCTTCTCGTCTGGCTCTGTCTGACCTCTTAAATCTAGCCTCCTGTTGCTCTCCTTGTCATTCTTTTTCTTCAGGCCACTGTGGCCTTCTAGTTGTACTTAAACCCGCGAGGCCTCTCTTGCCCCAGGCCTTCCATGTGTGCTCTTTGCTCTGCCCGGATCCACGTGGCTCCCTTTCTCATCTCTGCGCCATCTTCTCCATGAAGCTGTTTCGTGTCACCCTATTTCAAATGTATTCTCTATCCCCCATCTTGCTTTATTTTTTTTTACCTATGGCGTATACATTGTACTTTACTTTTTAATATTTTTATTATCCATCCTGTTAGTGGAATACCAGCTTCATGAGAGGAAGGATTTCTATTTATTTTATTTACCGCTATGTCCTTATTATCTGAAAGTGTACGCACTTGAAGCATAAACACACAGAAAAGCTGATCTTTGTCTTTTTGTTTGCTTCGGATTCAGGGATGAGAAGTTAATCAAAGTCCGTGATTTCAGAGCAGAGCAGTACTAAATAAGCAGTACCAGAGCCCATCCGAGCAGAGGGACACTTTGAAAACCTTCCTCAGCACCCTTTGTATGAAGAATCTTGTGTAACTGAGAGTAGCAAAGCTTAGGAGAAATTGTGTAGGAACACATCACAAGAAATGCCTTTCTGAAGAAAGGGGCTTCACGAAAAATACTAGTCACGTACCCAAAAACCCCACTGTGGAGCCGAAGCATGAATGTAATAGGTTCAGCATAAGCTAAGACAGTAGTCACTGAACAGGAGAGAGTAACTCTCATAAATTCAGCTCACAACAACTCATAAATTGTAGTATATATGAGAAAAGCTTCATATGGAATTCAAAGCCAGTAAAACATCGGATTATTTTTACTAGAGAGAAAACGTACTGTTGTAATGATTCTGGGGAAGACTTGCATCATCATTCCAGTCTTATTCAAGGGAAGGGAGGGAGGGAGGGAGGGAAGAAAAAGCCTTGTCATCAGAGAAGCCAAAAGAACAGAAGTCTCATACATGTAGTGAATGTGGCAAATCCTTTACTCCACATGCTGCCTTGAGCCAATGTCAGATAATACCTACAGGAACGAGGCCTTAAAAATGCACTAAATGGGAAAAGGCATTTCCTTGAAGTACTTCCCTTCCTGTGCAAGGTAGAGTTCAGTTATATTCAGTGTATGTGGGAACATTTTTTGACAGATATCTTTCCTCTCTCCCTCAACATCTTCCCCCTGCCCTGCCCCTCTCTCTCCCTCTCTCCTCCCTCCTTTCTCCCTTACCAGATCAGAACTCCTACTGGGGAGAAACCATATAAATTCAGGAAATGTAGGAACACTTTTAGTCACAGTTCACATCCTGTTTACCAAGAGCGAAAAGGAGAACTCTTTCAAACCGACACGTACAGCTTATTCAGCATATAATATAGTTCAGGAGAAAAACTGAACGAGGAAAATTACTATGGGAAGGCCTTCAGTTCTGCACACTTTATCACACATCAGCCACTGGTATTGGGAACAACTATGCAGATGTTGTGAAGCGGAGGAGACCTTTGAGTTCTGGGGGCAACAGCAAGATGGGCCACTTTGGCACCAAGACTGTTTTGAATGAAAAAAACCCAGGTGCTGCAGGAGAAGCTCTTTACCTCCCCCACAGCTGCCTGAAAAGAATTTAGATGGAGGTCCTGCTCCAGGAAGGGAGGGGTCCCCCGGGCAGCTGCAGGAGGCGTGACCGGGATGGGAGGGGGGCGGGGCGCGGAGGAGCCTCAGGAGACCCGTTTGATGGGAATCCTCTCTCCCTCCGCTGTGTCTGAGTGGCCCAGGAGACATTTCCTTCCCAGTGACTCTTTTTCGTCCTTCCTGAGAACTGCCTGCCTTCCCTTTGAGTCCCAGACCTCTACCCTCTTCTCCTTAGTTTAGGGGGACATTTGTACCTCATTTTGTTGCACTGTCTTTGCAGTTTCCATGTCTGCATGGATTCCCCTACATTTTCCATTAAATTTGTTTTCTTGTTAATCTTTCTCACGTCAGTTTGATTCTTAGTCCAGTTAGAAGGACCTTGAAGGGGACGGGTTTTCTTGCTCCCCAACAAAGCAGGACTCCTCTCCACTCGGTATCTCACTCACACGCAGGTTAAAAGCAGCAATCAGTGTAGGAAGTCTTTTGGTCTTGTTTCATCTCTTCCCATCCAAGAGTAAGTATTAGTGAGAAGCCGTATCAGTATGTCACATGTGGAAGCATCTTCACTCAGCTCATGTCTTTCACAGCGTCAGGGAATTCTGAGAGAAAACTCTCAGAAGTTCTGTTCTTACACAGCATCGAAACTCCGTAACATACAACATAGACTTCTGGTTTCCAGGCCAGCATGGAAGGAGCTCGGAAGTTATCATTCCCATCCTCACAACAAGAAGAAATGAAAATTAACTGAAAATTAACACCATCTTCTTGGATCCGTCACAGGGCAAACACCACCCTGAAAACCGGAGGGGCAGACTGGTGGATACAAAGAATCACAGCTTACCAAGAGCAGAAACCAGGCTGGAGCCAGCTACTGATCAGATTAACTAAAGGCTAACTGACTGCTTGCTGGAAACTGAGTATGGTCTGACGTGAGAGTGAAAAAACCTGGGGGTCCAACCTTCGTGGAGCCCTGTCAGGTTCTCCCTGTGAAGATCTGAGAAAAGTCCTCTCCCTGGTGAAAGTAATACTCTTGAAATACGTGCAGAGCTATCCCATCCTCTGTAACAAATGCCTGCCCGCCGAGAAAACTACTTCACTAGAGTCGAACTACATGGGGGAAGGGACATTCCCCAATTGAGCTCCCTCTTGCCTTCCTGTGTCACCCAAGAGGGAAGAGGAGTAGTGAGAAGTACATGCGGAGGCCCCAGCCCAGAGTCGTAAACACACTAAACAAGGACACTAACCACAGATTATGGGATGCTTCCCGACCCACCCTGACGTCCGACCACGTCGGTACGGTTTCTGTGTAATAATGGAGGGTTACACATGGACGAGTTGTAATGTTGCCAGGTGAACTGCGGAGACTCCAGGCCTTGGGGCCTTGACCCAGCCTGTCCCAGAGATGCTGCCGAAGGTTCTTGGTCATGTCCGGAGAAAGACTTCAAGGACAGTCACAACACAGCGTGTGAGGGGTACAAGCAGGAAAGTTTATTCAAGCCAGAGTCCACTCTCAAGATTTGAGAGCATGGTGAGTTCAAGAGAGAACTATGCATCCCGGGGCATGGGGCGTCTGTCTTTTATTGATAGTTGTTAACTAGGGGGCATAGTATTTATTGCTTGGAGGAGCTGGAAGCATGGTTTCGAGCTTTTCTCCTCACTTGCCCAGGGGTTTCCAGTCATGGTGCCGCCATCGTGGGCCTGTCTGGCGGGATCCGGTGTCTCGTGGCTGCTGCCAGGCCGGGCCTCTGACCTTCCCCACAGCCGGNAGAAGCTCTTTACCTCCCCCACAGCTGCCTGAAAAGAATTTAGATGGAGGTCCTGCTCCAGAAAGGGAGGGGTCCCCCGGGCAGCTGCAGGAGGCGTGACCGGGACGGGAGGGGGGCGGGGCGCGGAGGAGCCTCAGGAGACCCGTTTGATGGGAATCCTCTCTCCCTCCGCTGTGTCTGAGTGGCCCAGGAGACATTTCCTTCCCAAACAGTGACTCTTTTTCATCCTTCCTGAGAACTGCCTGCCTTCCCTTTGAGTCCCAGACCTCTACCCTCTTCTCCTTAGTTTAGGGGGACATTTATACCTCATTTTGTTGCACTGTCTTTGCAGTTTCCATGTCTGCATGGATTCCCTTACATTTTCCATTAAATTTGATGTTTTCTTGTTAATCTTTCTCACGTCAGTTTGATTCTTAGTCCAGTTAGAAGGACCTTGAAGGGGACAGGGTGTTCTTGCTCCCCAACAAAGCAGGACTCCTCTCTACTTGGTATCTCACTCTCACACGCAGGTTAAAAGCAGCAATCAGTGTAGGAAGTCTTTTGGTCTTGTTTCATCTCTTCCCATCCAAGAATAAGTATTAGAAGCCGTATCAGTATGTCACATGTAGAAGCATCTTCACTCAGCTCATGTCTTTCACAGCGTCAGGGAATTCTGAGAGAAAACTCTCAGAAGAAGTTCTGTTCTTACACAGCATCGAAACTCCATAACATACAACATAGACTTCTGGTTTACAGGCCAGCATAGAAGGAGCTCGGAAGTTATCATTCCCATCCTCACAACAAGAAGAAATGAAAATTAACTGAAAATTAACACCATCTTCTTGGATCCGTCACAGGGCAAACACCACCCTGAAAACCGGAGGGGCAGACTGGTGGATACAGAGAATCACAGCTTACCAAGAGCAGAAACCAGGCTGGAGCCAGCTACTGATCAGATTAACTAAAGGCTAACTGCTTGCTGGAAACTGAGTATGGTCTAACGTGAGAGTGAAAAAACCTGGGGGTCCAACCTTTGTGGAGCCCTGTCAGGTTCTCCCTGTGAAGATCTGAGAAAAATCCTCTCCCTGGTGAAAGTAATAATCTTGAAATATGTGCAGAGCTATCCCATCCTCTAACAAATGCCTGCCCGCCGAGAAAACTACTTCACTAGAGTCGAACTACATGGGGGAAGGGACATTCCCCACTCGAGCTCCCTCTTGCCTTCCTGTGTCACCCAAGAGGGAAGAGGAGTAGTGAGAAGTATATGCGGAGGCCCCAGCCCAGAGTCGTAAACACACTAAACAAGGACACTAACCACAGATTATGGGACGCTTCCCGACCCACCCTGACGTCCGACCACGTCGGTACGGTTCCTGTGTAATAATGGAGGGTTACACATGGACGAGTTGTAATGTTGCCAGGTGAACTGTGGAGACTCTAGGCCTTGGGGCCTTGACCCAGCCTGTCCCAGAGATGCTGCCGAAGGTTCTTGGTCATGTCCGGAGAAAGACTTCAAGGACAGGCACAACACAGCGTGTGAGGGGTACAAGCAGGAAAGTTTATTCAAGCCAGAGTCCACTCTCAAGATGTGAGAGCATGGTGAGCTCAAGAGAGAACTATGCATCCCGGGGCATGGGGCGTCTGTCTTTTATTGATAGTTAACAACTAGGGGGCACAGTATTTATTGCTTGGAGGAGCTGGAAGCACGGTTTCGAGCTTTTCTCCTCACTTGCCCAGGGGTTTCCAGTCGTGGCGCCGCCATCGTGGGCCTGTCCGGCGGGATCCGGTGTCTCGTGGCTGCTGCCAGGCCGGGCCTCTGACCTTCCCCACAGCCGGCCATGGTCTCCTCCGTGGTGGCCTCCCGGCGTCTCCTTAGAGCCTCACTGCCTCTCTACTTTCCCAGCAAGACTCAGGCTGTATTTGAGAAAGAATTTCTGGGGAAACCCAAGGACTACAGAGGAGACAAAAACAAGGACACAGGAAATCAGCCTCTGAGGCCTGTGGCTGCAGAAACAGTAAACACAGTCTAATTCCTAGCCACACAGACATAAGAACACCACTCTTCAGACTTATATACTATTTACTTCAGTTCCTTTTACCCAATACATCATGTCTGGATTTCAACAAATAATTACAAGGCGTACCACAAAGCACAAGACAGGCTAAAGAGAAAGCAAACATCAGTGAGAAGCAGATTCAGATATGGCCTAGATTTTGGGATAGTTGGACCAGGAATTTAAAATATGAGTATCTTAAGGGCTTTAAAAAGTGGACAACAAATAAGAACAGATAACGTAAGCAAAACCTTTCAGTATGATTCAAAAGGAAATGCTAAAATTCAAAAGCACTGTAAAGAAATGAAGAATAGTTTAGACAGGCGCATCTGTAGACTGGGCACAGCCAAGCAAAGAATTGGTGAGGAAGAAGGCTGGCTGAGGACACCGCACAGGCTGACCCCTTGCAACCCCCCTCAACCCCCACTCCTGGGGGGGACAGGTGTGACATTCCTCCAGGAAGCTTCTGACTCTTAATGTTAATGCCTTGCTAGAGGGGAAAACAACCTTAACTTGACAATGGCAAGGCCTCCAGCATCCTGTGAGTCTTCTTTAACACATGAAAATCCTTTTGAAACCTCCCTTTTCCTCACCTCCCCCATCTCCCAAGTCTATAATCAGCCACCCCTCACAACCCCTGGGGAGCAGTCCTGTCCCTGTGCTTGAATAAACCACCATTTTGCACCAAGAATTCTCAGATCCTTTCCTGGTCATCAGCTTTCGACCTCACCCCAACAAACTTCACGTACATTACAGAACTACATCAGGATCATTGAGCTTGAATATATGTTAATAGAAACTTCCCAGACTGAAAAAGAAAGAGAAAAAAGAATAAAAAGAGCATAGCAGAATATCCAAGAACTCGAGGCAATTACAAAAAAATTGTAACATGCTTAATAGGAATACCAGGAGAAGAAAGAGACAAAGTGATGTGGGAAAGACTTTTGGGTTCGAAGCTGAATGTCTTCGAATGGCCCAAGGAAGAATGCTTGAGACGTCTTTGGTACAAAAAGGTGGTTTTATTAAAGCTCGGGGCCAGGACCTTTGGGCAGAAAGAGCTGCGCCGGGTCATGAGGAGAGGCCCGTTATGTACTTTCAAGTCTGAAGGGGGTCATGGAGTGTGTAAGTCCCCAAGGAATTTGGAAGCATGGTTTCCAGGACCTTGAGGGGACCAGCTGTTGTCGGGAAAAGGTCACTGATTACTGTCTAATAGAACCGTAGTCACGAGACCCTTCAGATGTGTATTGGTGCGCCATGTGCTCGGGGGATGATGGCCAACACGCACCTTGGGGGTTTAGAGATCAAGGAAATTTCTAAAGGGATTTGTATATGTTAAAGTAGACTTACGGGGTCCTGGTTATGAAGTTTAGAATATAAGTGAGGTCCAGAGCCGACGACCAAGAAAGAATTCTTAAGACGTCTTTGGTGCAAAAAGGTGATTTTATTCGAGCACAGGGACAGGACCCACGGGCAGAAAGAGCTGCTGCCCCCAGGGTTGTGAGGCTGATTATAGACTTTGGGTTGGGGGAGGTAAGGAAAAGGGAGAGTTTGAAAGAACGTTCACGTATTAAAGAAGACACACAGGATGGTAGAGGCTTTGTTCTTTGCTAAGGTTGTTTTTTCTTTTAGTGAGGCCTTAACAGTAAGATAGTTGAGAGCTTCCTGGGGGAGTGGCCCACTCCTGCTGTCAATGGTCCTTATCAGGGAGCTTTAGGGTTAGAAGAAATTTAACTTTATTTACATTTCCCCCTGCCTCAGCCTCCCTCAGTTTTACAGAGGGGAAGTTGATGTGAGGGCTTCAGGAAGCGAGTTACGGGTCTCTGGAAGTTAGGCTGTTGATAAGAGAGCCTCCTCCCCACCAGGTCACTAGGACATTTGTAACCAGAGGGAGAGTCCGGTCTGGCAGGACTGTGGTCTCCTTTTTTTTTTTTTTTTTTAAAGATTTTATATATTTATTTGACACACAGAGAGAGAGATTACAAGTAGGCAGAGAGGCAGGCAGAGAGAGAGGAGAGAGGAGGAAGCAGGCTCCCTGCTGAGCAGAGAGCCCTATGTGGGCCTGGATCCCAGGACCCTGGGGTCATGACCTGAGCTGAAGGCAGAGGCTTTAACCCACTGAGCCACCCAGGTGCCCAGGACTGTGGTCTCTACACGCGAACTATCTGTGCTTCCTTTAGGGCCGCCAGGACTGTGGTGGACGGTCGCACCTGTCACAAGGCGGCGGGGTACAGGCTGCCAGCTTCTGCTTTGTCCTCAGCTAGCCTTCTGCCCCCTCATCATTTCCCCCTGAACAGCTGTGACCCTTATATCTTTACGGTAGTTAAAGGTGGAAGGTCTCCTGTGACTTCCTCCTGCCGAACAGGGGCGTAGAGCTGGTCCTGCCTGCGGGTCGTGCATCGGCCAGTTGGCGCGTGTGTAGGGGACTTAGGAAACATGGAGCCGCTGAGTCCGACACCGGCAGGAAAGGATCATCTGCCGATGTGAAGTCATTGTAGCCTCGGAGTCTCCGCCCCACGTAGAGGAACACTGAAGAAGGCAACACGTTAAGATTAGTAAAAGACCGTAAGAATGAGAAGTCCAACAAAGAGATCTTTAATCGTTGGCCATAATCCTCCTTTAAACCGGGAACTTAACCAATCACTGAGAGAGAAAGAAGGATTTTGTAGAGCCCCAGTTTGGGCATTCATATCTTTTATTAGTCCTGTGACATTTCTGTGATAATCTAGNTGCGCCAATCAGTGCCCTGTAAAGGGGACACCCACCAGGGTATCCCAGATGTACTTGACATAGGCACAAGTCCACACATCCAACAACTCGTTTGATTTTGTAGTTCAGCATAAGGTTGTGCCTGCTGTAGATAGGAATTGTCAGTTCAGATAGGTGAAAGGAAAATAAAGAGAAGACATACAACCTTCATTTTCGTTTGAAGAGGAGTTTGAGATCTTCTTTGGGTTCATAGGAGTAAGTAGTCATGTTAGTTTGTTCACTGGGTTCCTGTGAAGGAGGTTCAGGTTTTATTCTAGATCTATGAGCCCATGAAGAGTGTCCTTCCAGTTTTACCACAGTGGGAGTACATAGTGTGACCTGATACGGACCTTTCCATTTTGGATTTAAGTTCTTCCAGTTTTTTAAATAAACCATGTCTCTGGGATTTACATGGGGTGGGTTTTCAATTAATAGGTAAATCAGGTTTGCGAGTATATGATTAGTATATTCATTGAGTAACTTATGAATTAAACCAGCTTCCAGTGAATAATTGAATAAAGCACTATAATCTTCACCTAATAACAGATCTACAGAAAGAAATGGTTTTCCGTACAATAACTCAGAAGGGCTGGGTCCTAGAGGTTGTTTTGAAGCAGTTCGTGTCCTGAGTAGTTCTGTTGGCAAGAGAGTAACCCAGTTTTCCTGGGTTTCTAGATTAAGTTTAGCAAGATGTGTTTTAAAGTATGATTAGCCTTTTCCTTTTCTACTTTCCCGGAGGATTGTGGATGCCAGGCTGAATGCAAGAAATATTTAATTTTTAAGACTTGGGCTATTTGTTGAGTTATTTGAGCAATGAGAGAAGGGCCATTGTCACTTTGAAGAGATGGAGGAAGTCCAACTCTAGGAATAATATCTTGCAATAAAATCTTAGTTACTTCTACAGCTCTTTCAGTTTTACATGGAAAGGCCTCGATCCATCCGGTGAAGGTATCAACAAACACTAATAGAAACTTATATCCTTTGCAAGGTGGTGGCATTTGTGTGAAACCCAGTCCTCTCCTGGGTGGGATCCACGCCTTTGGGCTGGTTTTAAAAGAGGGGAGGGCGAGCTGCGCCTTCGGGATTTACTTGGGCACAGACAATACAGGGTCTGCAGACCTGGTTTATCGTGGCTGTTAAATTCACTCCATCCAATACATTTTTAATTAAATGTTTTAAAGTGTCTTTGCCCAAATGAGTAGCCCGGTGTTGGTCCTGTGTTACCGTCCATTGACTGTTTTGGGGTGTAAAGATTTTTCCCTCACCGCTGACAAGCCAGTGCTGTGTATTTTCAGTGTATCCTCGCTCCTGAGCCATGTGAATCTCTTGGTCTGAAGAGACTGGAGTTATGGACTCCTCTGGAGTTAAGACTGGCATAAGGCTTAATATCTGTTTAATTGTTGCTGCCTCCTCAGCTGCACAGACTGCTAAATTGTTTCCTTTAGATTCCAAGGTCATGTCCTTTTGATGTCCTTTGAGTTGAGTCCCGGCTCCCTGCTCGGGCAGGTGTACGGCCTCAAGAAGGGTGATGATTTCAGGCCCGTATTTGGGGAGTTAGGGCTTAGTAACAATCCCCTTTCCTTCCACATAGCTCCATGGGCATGTGTACCAGAAAGGCGTATGTGGAGTCAGTAAAAATGACAGTAATTTGTAGACCTTTTGCCAACTGAAGAGCATGGGTGAGTGCTATTATTTCAGCTTTTTGGGCAGAAGCATTTATTGGAAGGGGTTTTGCCTCAGTAGTTTTAATCAGACTAACTATAACATATCCAGCCTTTTTTGCTCCCTTATCCATGAAGCTCCTGCCATCAGTAAACCAGTTATCATCTGCATTTTTAATAGGGGAGCCTTCTAAGTCTGGCCTGCTGGAATGGACAAGATCAGCGATCTCTGAACAGTTACGTTCTATAGACGTAGGATGGT
>LNAC01000175.1:3227097-3240527 GCA_002007465.1 Ailurus styani | reverse complement strand
TTCCTGGGACCTGATGATAATCGGTCTCCTACTCCTCCGCCATCTTGCCGCTCCTCTGATTATTTGGGTTTTACTTGTTTCCTGTTTCGAGCTAATAATGGAGTCTCGGAATGCTATTTTTAACTAAATTGAATTTGTATCTAATGCTTCTTGTTGGCTAAATTATGATGAAGAAATTTAATATTTAAATACATTAGAATGCCGGTTTTAAAGTAATGGTGGGGAGATGATGTGGGAGAGGGAGGAATACTTCTCAGGGGTACACACGTGCTTTGATTGGTGATATAGGAAATGGGGTGTTTGATCTAGCAGTCTAATGGAGTGCTTCCAAGGAAGCTAAAACATTGCTTTACACAAATCACACCACCTTAAAAATCCTTCAGTCACTCTCAGCGTGTAACGAGTTTGTTTTAATTGCAAACTCCATATCTGGACTCCTCGGTTGATCTCCTAATGCCTCCTCCACTCTTAGTAGAATTGTACAAATTGGACATATTCCAATTTCCTCATTTGTAAAATGGGGATAGTAATACTTCCCTGACCAAAGGTAGGTGCTCACTAAGGGTGATTTTAGGCCAGCTATAAATGACTTACAGGATATTGTCACATCTTCTCCAGCATTCATTCCAATTCTTTCCCATTGGGTAGAAACCATGTGGTTTTGGTAGTACCAAATTCTACTTTTAACTCTCTGTCTCAGCAAGGAGGCAACCGGGAGCATCTGGAAGTTACCTTGAATTCATGCGGGGAGTCAGTCTTAAGATAAAGCTGACACAATGAGAAACAGGAGAGATGGAAAGGAACCAGACCCATAATGACATGTTTGAGTCACTAGGATCAAGCCAACATTTAAGTCAGTCATATGAATTAATTTTCATTGTTTTACCCAATGTGAGTTGGATTTTCTGTTACCTACGGTTTGAAGGAGAAAAAAAAAAAAGCACAGACTCAAAATGTGGAGCAAGATTTTGCCATTTCCTAAAAGCTGACTGCTGGAGGGCAGGGGGGAAGCCTTCTCAAGGAAGAACCAAGGAGACTACTGCACTCTATCTCCTTGACCGGCTGCTGGGTTGGAAGCCTATATCCACAAGTATGGAGTGGGGGAGGTGAGTAGTGGGGAAAGGCAATGGATTTTTTTAGTCATAGTAACTCCTAAGAGTAGGTCATCATGGCAAAGGGTTATAACATGGCGAGGTATGTGACACTGAAGAGAAGACAGTGAAATTGGAGAGCTGATCATGCAGTGCTGATGAACACATCGAAAGGACCATGATTTTGTCCAAGAAGAGTAAGACTCAAGGGTCTCAGTGCGCCAGGCTTTAGCCTCTTCTCAAACTATGTGACATGTAACTCTGTTATGGGGATGAAAACAACAGAAGTCTTGAATCGACACCCTATGACAGCCACTGAGGGATGCTAGGGGGGAAAGGATAAGCAAGATGAGAATGTCTCTGCCCTCATGGAGTCTACATAGATATTCAGATTCTAAGACTTAAAAATCCAGGACTCACTCACAAACAAAATGTTGATGGGAGAGCTATAAAGGAGAAACATAGGCTGTGACCGCATGTAAGTGGTGAGTGAGAGTCCCAGGGCTCCTTGACATGCTCTCCTATGAATGGTGTTAGTGGCCTGCTGCCCACTCTTTGTCTCTTATCCTTCTCCATCTATTCAAGTGACTTGTCACTGATGATTTCATTAACTATTAACATCATTATTGGATTGTCAGTAGGGAACCTGCAGGTAAATCATGAGTAAGTCAATTTAACTACCTGTGAACAACTCTTTTTTTCCCCTTTCTGTTGAGAAGGCTAATGTCTAATAGCACTTGGTTAATTTTTACTTACTCAGTGCTTAAAATAGGAAAGCACTGGCAAGAGATGAGGAGATGGGCATACTTATGCAAAATCAGAGAAGAAGTAAATCAATACAACCAGTTTCGAGGACTATTTAGCAATAGCAAAATCATATGTGTGTATAAGCTTCAAATGTGTATATTTTGTAACACAAAATTCCATTTCTAGGACACTCCCCTACACAAATATTGATGGGTATACACAAAGATTTTTTAAAAAAATTTTATTTATTTATTTGAGAGAGAATATGAGAGAGAACATGAGAGGGAAGAAGGTCAGAGGGAGAAGCAGACTCCCCATGGAGCTGGGAGCCTGATGTGGGACTCGATCCCAGGACTCTGGGACCATGACCTGAGCCGAAGGCAGTCGCTTAACCAACTGAGCCACCCAGGTGCACTACACAAAGATTTTTGTATGAAATTGAACATGGCATCATTGCCTTTAGTAGCTAGGTATTAAACACTACTGAAATGCCCATCTATATGGAAACAATTTATAGAACATCTATATTGTAAAATACTGTGTAATTGCTAAAAAGAATGATGATTTTCATAGAGTGATCTAGATCTCCATGAAACATTGAGTAAGAGAAGCAAATCATGGAACTATATATTGTGTTTTAATTTTTGTAAAAAAATAACTTGAATCGTGTTTACCTGTGGGTGCATATATGTAATAAATTTAAATAAGAAGATCTGGGAGGATAATGCCTCCCTAGGATAGGAGGTTAAGGGAACTTTAGTTTTTCACTGCAGACTTTGAATTTTTTACATTACTACTAAGAGATTTTTTAGAGACTGGAAAACAATGATTGTTATCTAACCATCCCTGGGGGTTCTGGACGCTCTAACCAGCATCATAAAAAAAAAAATTAAAGCAACTGAATATATAAATATTGAAAAGGAAGGCAAAGACCTGTAAATCTGTGGTACAATAATCATCAAATTGACAATTTTAAAATGAATCAATAGGGAAATAGTTCAATATTAGTTACTTATCCCACACGTGTGTATGTGTGCGCATACATGCATGCATAATCACACATTAATGCAGAACTTTCTAAATCTATTGGCCAGAGGAGGAAGGTAAAGAGGTGGAACGAGGTTTCTAATCCTGCCCAATATATCACAAGTCACACTGAAAGGTCAGTTTATTCCTGGAAAGTCTCACAAATGTCTTCAGGTCTGGAGAGAAGCAAACAGTATCATAAATCTTTTCTTCTGACTGAAGAATTACAGAAACACCTGCTGGGAAGTAATGGGGGGATGGGGAGCAGACACAGGAGGAGATAGGACAAGGCTAATCTTCATCCTGCTAAGTAGTAGCAGGTAGTCTGCTGATCCTTCCTACATCTGAAACACATTGGTTTTTAATAGCATAATAATGCAGAAATGGTTGTCATAATTACTTTTCTTAATTCCAGAGAAAAATGTTATAAAATAATATATGTTCAGAGAAGGACCTGTTTATAGAAAAGCCAACAATTCTTTTTGGCTTCCCTTCGGTTCCATTTTTTAAAATTAAATTCAAGTAAAAGTAAGAGTACTGTTTTTATTAAAAACAAATATATTCTATCTACTCTCCATTTTTGTGTCTTTCCAGCACAGGCATGGACAGATGTCTACAACAAGGTTCACTGAATGGCACTTAGCAGTATTTTTGGACTTAAAATAGTGTTTTATATTTCACCTTCATACTTTTTCCACATTACTTGAGTTGTTTATAATGATCGTGTGTCACTTGTACACAATCCGTATGATCAGTAAAAGAAAAATTTCCTTCTCTCTTTGAGCTAAGAAGTACACTGTGAGTTTTCTCTCCCATTTCAAAAAAAAAAAAGATATTTGTCTGGTCTATTTTATAAAGATCCCTATAATCATTTTGTAAAAGTTATATTATGTTTCCTTTTTTTTTTGGTTCTTATGTAATTTTTAATTATCAGTTGCTGCAGTACATTGCTGAGAGGCAGTGGAGTATAGTGGATAAGAGCATAGATTCTGGGGACGCCTAGGTGGCTCAGTCAGTTAAGAATCTGCCTTCCAATCAGGTGATGATCTTGGGGTCCTGGGATCAAGTCCCACATCCAGCTGCTGGCTTGGTGAGGAGTTGGCTTCTCCCGCTGCCTGCCCCTCCCCCTCATTTGTGTGCTCTCTCTCTCTCTCTCTCTCTCTCTCTCTGACCAAAAAAAATAAATAAATAAAATAAAATCTTAAAAAAAAAAAAAAGAGCACAGACTCTGGGGTCTGACAGGCTGTGTCCAGTGGACTTGCTCTGACATGGGGCCAGTACTTAGTTTCTCTGATTTCCTATTTGCCATAGACAGATGTTACAAACAATACCTACTTCATAAAATTAAATAAGTCTCCCTATGCAGAGGAAGTGTTCACAACAGTTTTCTGTGTTTACTATTGTAATACTTCCCCTATTTCCTTTTTATTTTAATATACAAGCAAAATAGGTTCCCTTTAGAAAAGAGGTATTTCAACTAAGCAAAAAGAGAAAAAAGAAAAACAATCTCAATCCCTTTACCTACAAATAATTACATCTCAGTGTGGTACTGTTAGGTATTTTCTTGTGCTCTTATCTTAGTCTTCTTATGTTGTTATTCAGGAAAAATTAAAAAATACAAAGGATTTTTTCTGTCACACTTTCTTCAGGAAATTACCTTTAGACTAAGTATTACAGGTACATGGTTGAAAGGTCAAAAGATACGAAACGGTCTGTCTACACTGGAAGGTAAATCTTCCTCCATCTCCAGACACCACCCAGTTCCCCTCCCCTTCCCATTCCCAACCGCTGTGAATTAATGAGTGAGTGAATGCACATATACACTTTTTCTTTTTTTCTTTTCTTTTCTTTTTTTTTTTGCTTGTAATGCTTTCCTAATGGATTTTTTAAACTGAAGGATAATTGACATACAATATCCTACTACTTTCAGGTTTATGTCATAATGATTAGATATTTTTCTTCATTATAAAATGGTCTTCACTATAAGTCTAGTTACCACCTGTCATCATCTGTCACAAAGTTACTATAATATTAACTATATTCTCCGTGTTGTGAATTACATCTCATGACTTATTTACTTTATAACTGAAAATTTGTACCTCTGAAGCCCCTTCACCTATTTTTCCCACCCCCACAACCTTTTGTGGTAACCATCAGTTTGTTCTCTGTGTCTACATGTCTATTTCTGTTTTGGTTTGTTTGTTTTGGTTTTAGGATTCTGTATGTAATTAAAATCGTATGGTATTTGTCTTTCTCTGTCTGACTTTTTTCACTTACCCTAGACCCTCTAGATCCATCCATGTTGTTGTAAATGGCAAGATTTAATTCTCCTTTTTGAGGGCTGAGTAATATTCCATGTGGTATGGATACCACATCTCTCCTATTATAAGTAATGCTACAATGAACATAGAGTTACATGTATTTCTTTAAATTGGTGTTTTTGTCTTCTTCAGATAAATACCCAGAATTGGAATTGCTCAATCATATGGTATTTCTATTTCTAACTTTTTGAGGAAAGTACATATTGTTTTCCACAGGGCCTTCACCAGTTTGCACTCCCACCAACAGTGCACGAGGGTTCTTTTTCCTCCACGTGCTTGCCAATGCTTGTTACGTATTTTATCTTATTTATTTTTTTGGTTTTTATTTAAATGCTAGTTAACTTATTACCTATGTTTTATACACACACACACATGCACGCACACACACACTACGTATAACATAGCAACATAGCTATAGTTAATGTATAGGTAATCTTGGTTTCAGGAGTAGAATTTAGTGATTCATCACTTACATATAACACCCAGTGCTCATGACAAGTGCCCTCCTTAATGCCCATCCCCCATCTAGCCCATTCCCCCCAACAACCCCCACAGCAACCCTCAGTTTGTTCTCTATAGTTAAGAGTCTTATTTCTTATCCTTTTCTTTCTAACCATTCTGACAGTTGTAGGGTTATGTCTCATTGTAGTTTTGATCTGCATTTCCCATGATGAGTGATGTTGAGCACCTTTTCATGTGTCTGTTAGTCATCTGGATGTCTTCCTTGAAAAAATGTCTGTTCAAGTCCTCTGCACATTTTTAATCAGGTTGTTTGTTTTTTGATAGTAAGTTGTATAAATTCCTTCTATATTTTGGATATTAATCCTTATTGGATGTATGATTTGCAAGTATGATCTCCCATTTAGTAGGGAGAAATTGTTTGTTTTGTTGACGGTTTCCTTTGCTGTGCCTAATGAAAATTTTTTTAATTAAACTCATTTCTTCATGGAGGTTCCAGTTATCTGTGGTCAACCGCGGTCCAGAAGCAGACGATCCTCCTTCTGACATATGCTCAGGTCAATAGCAGCCTAACGCTCATCACGTGCCCACATCATTGCCCTCCCTTCATCCCATCACGTAGGCAATATCTCATCTCACAGCATCACTGGAAGGGTGCATATGGTATAGTAAGTTATTCTGAGAGACCACATTCATATAACTTTTACTACATTACATTGTAATAACTGTTCTATTTTATTATTGTTGTTAACCTCTCACTGTGCCTAGTTTATAAATTAAACTTCATCAAAAATAAGTGCAGTTAAAACTTGAACTGTGCCAGTTTGAACTGGGTGGGTCAACTTACACACTTTTTTTTTCAATAAATGCTGTACAGTATTATAAATGTGTTTTTTCTTCCTTATGCTTTTCTTAATAAAATTTTCTTTTTTTAAAGATTTTATATATTTATTTGTCAGAGAGAGAGAGAGAGAAAGACCACAAGCAGGGGGAGCAGCAGGCAGAGGGAGAGGGAGAGGGAGAATCAGACTCCCTGCTGAGCAAGGAGCCCAATGCAGGACTCAATCTCAGGACCCTTGGATCATGACCTGAGCCGAAGGCAGACGCTTAATTAACCGACTGTACCACCCAGGCATCCCTTTAATAACATTTTCTTTTTCCTAGCTGACTTTGTTGTAAGAATACAGTAGGTAATACATGTAACATACACATTAGGTGTTAACAGATGGTTTATGTGATCGGTAAGGCTTCTGGGGAACAGTAGGCTATTTCTAGTTAAGTTTCTGGGAAGTGAAAAGTTGTACACAGATGTTCTACTGTGCAGGAGTCAGCTCCCCTGACCCCCATGGTGTTCAAGGGTCAACTGTATGTGGTTTGGTACTCTGCGATTTCAGGCATCTACTGGGGGTCTTGGAACTGACCCCCTGCAGCTAAGGGGGAAGACTGTGTCTCATCAGGTCTTTCCTTTTCCTTCTCATGAATCTTTGAGAAATGCAGGAAAGATCTCTGGTTTTCCCAGGCAGAGTCTAAAAGGACTCACTCTAGCCTGCGGCCCTCCCAGATCATCTGGTTACCTCATGATTTGGGGGAAATTGCTGGACATGAATTTCCTTCACATCTCTCCTCAGATAGGATTTCAGGGTGTCACAGCCTGTAAACTCCCCTCCCATGAAAGACCTGAATCAATTCTTCTTTTATTAACACTTAACGTGGAGTTTCTTTCTTATTATAATAGTACTAGATACTCATTAGTTTAAAACTTGGCAGGAAACATTTCAAAGTATGAAAGATAAAAATAAATGTTGGAATAGTTGTAAATAGTTGTAAATTCCACCATTTATAGAATTGCTTAATCCTTAAATACTAATGTGGATCTTGAGCTAATAATTGAAAATACACGAAACAGGAAAGTTAATACCACATCTAAAAATCACAATACAAAGAAACAGGGAGGTGAGAATGTCTCAATTGAAAATAGCCATTATTTAAAGTCATTTTAACTTTTCTTAATTAGCAAGATTCCGGGACACCTGGGTGGCTCAGTTGCAGCTACTTTCGGCTCAGGTCATGATCCCAGGGTCCTGGAATTGAGTCCTGCATTGGGCTCCTTGCTCAGCAGGAAGCCTGCTTCTCCCTCTGCCTCTGCGTGCTGCTCTGCCTGCTTGTTTTCTCTCTCTGACAAATAAATGAAATAAAATAAAAATCTTTAAAAAATATAAGCAAGATTCCAACACGATATTTGGACTAATGTAAGATTCCCTTACCTGGTGTCCTTTCTTGACCAGGATATAAGCATTTGGGAGTGATAAATATACTCCTTGAGGGATGAATTTTAAAGCAAATCAGCTATGCTAAATAATTATCGTGTGTGAAAACTAGTCTCATTTAATCATTGGCATTTGATTTGCTGAGCTCCTGAAGTTATGCATGCTGTTTGCCCCTCCTTCCTTTCTTTGACTCAGTCTCTTTCCCTTAAACAATCAGGAACTAAGACTGTCACTTCAGAGAGAGCAGGAAGACAAGGAAGTAAAACCACCAGGGTCATACAGGTTCTATTTGAAAACTATGATTCCGTGTGGAGAGAGGGGGGTTTTCCAAACACGACAGTCACCTTTTGTTGCTAGAATAAATTAATAGCTTAATCAAGACAAAATGTTTAAAACATTTATAATAACAAGCTTGCCTTACATATATTTTGTAGTCAGATAATTCTTATTTGTTCATTATAAACAACTATTTTTTAATCCTAGCTTATGTTATGCATAATAATAATGTTAAGACATTAAAAGCATTTAAAATGAAATATTCTGGGTTTTTTCCCCAACCGGTCCAAAATAGTGAGATTTTACTGTATCAAATTTTCCAGGAATTTGGTTTTTTTCCTTTGTAGTTTTTATATATTTTTTAATTACTCACAATATGTGTCCATTACAGAAAAAATAGGAAATATAGCTAAGTTTTAAGACATTTAAAAAATTTGGAGGTCTGAACTCAAACCATATGTGAGAAATAAAGTGGAGATATCTACCAGAGATATTAAAATGAAATTTGATTTTATTTCCCAGGACTTAGCTAGGTAATTAGAACACACAGATTTATCACATACCTTTATTTTATTTTAAAATGATTTCATGTCAGAGCACCTGGATGGCACAGTCGGTTAAGCATCTGCCTTCAGCTCAGGTCATGATTCCAGGGTTGTGAGATCGAGCCCCACATCAGGCACCACATTGAGCCATGGAGTCTTCCTTAAGACTCTCTTCCTCTCTCTCTGTACCTCCCTCCCGCCCACTCCATTCTCTCTAAAATAAATAAATAAATCTCAACAACAACAACAACTTTAAAATGATTTCATGCTGGGGCACCTGGGTGCCACAGTCCGTTAAGCGTCTGCCTTCGGCTCAGGTCATGATCCCAGGGTCAGGGGATGGAACCCTGTGTAGGGCTCTCTGCTCAACAGGGAGTCTGCTTCTCCCTCTCCTCTGTACACAGGTTCTCTCTCTCACTAGCTCTCGCTCTCACTGTCTTTCTCAAATAAATAAAATGCTTAAAAAAATTTAAGAACAAATTTAATTTAAAAATAAATAATTGAATAAATAAAATGATTTCATGTTGACTGTGACCATCAACATTGCTACTACTTTTTTCCTCTATTATTAACCAAATAGAGAAGATGTGATTAATTCAACCCCAGGCTGAACTGTACCCAACTAGTCAGAAACAAGTGATTTTTAATTCCATTTATAAAATATCCAAGGGAAAACATTCCTACTTTGCCCAAATAATCTGTTACTAAATTTCCTTTCTGCCCTGAATAGCTCTACCATAAAGAAGCTTTTCATTACAATTCATTTAAATCTCTTAAGCCATAACTTCACCCCATTTCTTCTCATGGGATCAGTTGTATTTGAATCTATTGCCTGTGACTTTCACTTCTATCAGGGCATTTGTCTGAGTTTCGAGACTGTTTTTGGCCTTTCCTTGCCTATAATTCGCTTGTGTATATTTGTTTGACAGAAACAATTGTTGAGTCATGTGCACATAACACATAACCACAAATTCTACTTTTAAGCCTAGTTTCTAAAATTTTTGATAAAAATGTGTAAGACTTTATAAAAATTACACAAGAAATGCATAAATACATTCTTACCAAAAAAGATTTTAAAATATCAAAGTATATCAAGTGAAACACTAACACCTGCTCTCACGTTTCTCCACATTGATTTCATAAGCCAGTTACTGTCTACACTATCCACTCAGTTCCCACACATTGTCAGCTTGTTTTGATTTTTTTTTCCCCAAGACTCATTTAGGACTTATTTTCTCTGTCTCTGTAACAGTAGAAGAAATACAGTTCCATAGACTCCAAATACAGTTCATAATCAGTAGATAAAGGATTTTTACATCTTCCTGTCGGGGCTCAGTACTCACATCTAGTAGCCGCTACTTGACCCAGCCATCCTGTGTCTTTAAAGAACTGAACTTTTGAAATCAATGTGACTCCCAAACAATAGACACTTCGAATTCATGAACCAACCTTAGTAAAACTATATAACAGGATGGTAGGACCATCTGTTGAACATTTCCAAGTGTGTTATGATGGCTTGGGAGAATGTTAATGCTGATGTCTAAACTCCTGCTCTTTTGAATTTTATTTTCTCTTTTATAAATATGAAGAATACAGCAGGAAGAATTATTATGCGTATTATTTGAGTTTTCCAAATTGGAAAAAGAAATTGAATTGGTCTGTTTCCTTTGACGATGACTTAGATTTCATTTCAAGAGCATGCTGAATGCAGGTCCCTTTAACACAATAATAGACAATAAGCCATCTGCTGGATAGGAACTTCCTAACTGCTGATGCCCTCAGAGCACAGAGCCCTCTCAGCCATTCCCAGGGTAACTCAACTAAGAAGAAAAGTCTCCGAACTGGCTAAATCACCATAGAACTATGCCACCTCATTTCTTAGTCTCATGCGTTCATTCTCTCCTCATTGATCTGTCCATTCAAACAACTACTGTTGAGTTTCTGTTATTTTCCCAGTCCTGGGCTCCACATAAGAGAGTTTCTCTCCAGTGCAAATCTGACCTAATCTCAGCAAGTTTACAGAGCCCTCATCTCTGACAGGCTTTCCTCAGTTGTGCAGTCAGAGAAATTCAATTCATCAGTTTGCCTTGACACCCCCTATTAAAAAAAAACAGTGCATTGGGGCACCTGAGTGACTCGGTCAGTTAAGTGTCTGCCTTTGTCTCAGGTCATGAATTCAGGGTCTTGGGATCAAGCCCTAAATCAGGCTCTATGCTCAGCAGGGAGTCTGTTTCTCCCTCTGCCTCTCCCTCTTCCCATCCCCCTGCTCATGCTCTCTTTCTCTCTCTCAAATAAACAAATAAAATATTAAAAAACAAAAAACAGTGCCTTTTTCATTGACTTAATCTTGACTCTTAATTCATTGACTATTTTTAAATGAAGGTAGCAGCCAAAGCTAGGAAAAGCCCAATAGCACATTCTTACACTGATTAATAAATGAACCTAATATTTATTTTACATATATACCTGCTAAGTAATAAATCTGCATCATTAAATTAGAAAAAGAAAACCAGAAATAATACTCTTTTTTAAAGATTTTATTCTTAAGTAATCTCTATACTCAGTTGGGGTTTGAACTTATAACCCCAAGATCAAGAGTCACATGCTCTACCAACTGAACCAGCTGGGTGCGTCCAGAAATAGTACTTTTATTTTATTTTATTTTTCTAAAAGATTACCTTTATTTATTTATTCTAGAGAGAAAGAGAGAGAGCAGAGGGAGAGGGATAAGCAGACTCATTGCTGAGCATGGAGTCCAAGGCAAGGCTCAAATTCACGACCCCGAAATCAGGACCTGAGCCAACATCAGAAGTTGGATGCTCAATGGACTGACACCCCAAAAAGAGTACCTTTATCAGTTGTCTTTTACCCTAATCAGGGTGTCGCATAATAATAAAAAAATAGATTTCTGTTAGTTGGATAGAGTTCTTATTTCAGAGAATCAGTGCTTACAAGTAGACAAAAGGACTCTCTGGATATGATGGCTGGTGCTGTTCTCACTTCTAACATCTAGCGACCCAGCATGACATGTCAAAGACATGAGAAGAAGTATCGAGCTAGATAGAGGATTCTGATCATAAATTGTACTACTGTTATCAGTTATCAGAAGATGTTGTTTTAGTTGGAGGGGCTACGGGAATGCCTTAGGGAAATCTTCTGATTCTGTATTGATTTAATTCAGTCAGGAGATACACTGCTCTATGAGCCACTGACTTCATTCTTATGAGGTAGGGCAATTCGTTAGAAAGAAAAGAAATATATTGTTTGAAAGAAGACCATGAGAAGGGACACTCCCTTGCTTGAACCACGGACAATCCATTAGAGATCTAATGAAAGCTAGCATTTTTTATAATATCTGAGCTGGGATGAAGACGGGCACCTCTGTGTCATTGCTGCATACAAGGCCTTCCACTTTCCCACTCAAGCCTGCGAAGCCATTAACCCAGTGTCCTCCAGCTCATTCCTCTTTTCGCCACATTCTGACCTCTGGAAAATTAGGTCAATTAATACTTTAGCACATTTATCAAAATGATAGTTCCGAACTGATTTAGATAAGAAAGATGCATATAATTTTAAAAGGTTTCTTTATCATGCATGATATATTTATCCATAACTAAATGAGAAGACGAAAGAGCGTTCATCATCAAGTGAGGAAAGAAATATTTTCTCCATTAACAAAGAAGATATATATGTGGTAGGCACCTAACTGCATATCAAAGAGAGTTACACATCTTATTTCTTGTCTTTCAGGAGCTGCCCATTCTGAGTGGAAATCATGTAAATGACACAGGAACTATAGCATAAGAGCAATAAACCAATTCATGAATATGCAGTGCCTTATTTACATCAAATTCAAGTCAAAAATGATTTAAGGCTAGGGATTAGGAATAGCAGTCTATCTGGGTAAGACTAGGGAGGCTGAGGGTACAATTTCAATTCTAGTCAAGAGGGAGAACTTTTGAACTCTAATCAATACAGAATTTTCCTTGACTGTGTACATAAAACAGCAAAATGTGATTTGAAATGATGACCTGAGAAAAGGGTCATTATTGTTTCTTCTTAGAAACAAGGAAGAGACAGAGTCCTGTGCTCTGTTGCCCACAGAGGGCCTACACTTACCCCTGGGGAACTCGCCTGGCCTGTACTCACAGACCAGAGGCTGGAGGCCAGAGAACCTAGTGTCTTAGACCGTGTTTGGGCATACTCTGGAGGTGATCCCCAGAAGCAAAAGTGAGGAAAGTAAAGTGGGAAAGACAGGAGTACAAACCACTATAATGTGTGCTATTGACGTGATTGGTTCTCTGAACACTTGAGGCTCAGACTTATTGTAGGAAAGTCCCTGAGGCCCCATGCAGAAAGTAGCTCTAAGTTGTCCCACCAAAAGGTGGGAGACTGGTCTATTCATTTATGATGAAGATGCCAAGAACACACAATGGGGAAAGGGCAGTCTCTTCAATAAGTGATGTTGGGAAAACTAAAGAGCCACATGTAAAAAAATTAGACTGGACCATCTTAAACCATACACAAAAATAAATTCAAAATGAATTATGTACTTGAACATAGACCTGAAACCATAAAACTTCCAGAAGAAAACATAGGGGATAAGCAACTTGACATCGATCTCAGGGATGATTTTATGAATCTGACACCAAAAGCCAAAACATCAAAAGCAAAAAAAAAAAAAAAAAAAAAAAAACC
>LNAC01000175.1:3167959-3226961 GCA_002007465.1 Ailurus styani | reverse complement strand
CCCAAAAAAAAAAAAAAAAAAAAAAAAAAAAAAAAAAAAAAAAAAAAAAGACCACATCAAACTAAAAAGCTTCTGCACAGCAAAGGCAATTATCAACAAAATGAAAGGCAACCTACAGAATGGGAGAAAATATTTGCAAATTGTGGATCTGACAAGAGGTTAATATTCAAAATACATAAAAACTCATACAACTCAATAGCCAAAAAAATGCTTGATAGAGGACGTGAATAGACATTTTCCAAAGAAGACATACAGTTGGCCAACAAACACAAGAAAAGATGCTTAACACCATGGATCATCAGGGAAATGTAAATGAAAACCACAATATCGCTTCTTACCTGTTAGAATGGCTATCACCAAAAACACAAGAATCACAAGAGTTGGTGAGGATGTGGAGAGAAGGAAGCCCTGGTGCCATGTTGGTGAGAGCATAAATTGATGTAGCCACTGTGGAAAATAGTATGAAGCTTCCTCAAAAAAATTAGAAATAGTACTATCATATGATCCAGGAGTCCACTTCTGGGTATATACCTGAAGGAAAGGAAAACAGAACCTCAGTGAAACATCTGCACTTCCATGTTTATTCCAGCATTATTCATCACAGCCAAAACAGAAATAACCTAAGTAGGATGAATAGATAGTGACGATATCACTCACACACACAGGAATATTATGCAGCTATAAAAAAGGAGGAAACTGCCATTTGCAACAACCTGGATGGACCTTGAAAGCATTATGCTAAATGAAAAGATAAATACTGCATGATCTCACAAATATATGGAAACTTCAAAAACAAACTCATAGAAACAGATTGTTCGTTGTCTGAGATGGGTAGAATTGAGGGGGGATGTGAAGGAAGTTGATGAAAATAGTCAAAAGGTGCAAACTTCCAGTTATAAGATAAATTAGTCCTGGTGGTGTAATGTATAGCCTAGTGACTATAGGTAACAATAGGGTATTGTGTATCTGAAAATTTCTAAAAGAATAGGTTCTTTTTCCAAGAAAAAAAATGTATGCTTGGTGATGGATGTAAAACTTATTGTAACCATTTCATTTATATCTATCTATCCATCCATCCATCTATATCATTATGTTGTAAATCTAAAATGAATACAATGTTAAATGTTAATTATATCTCAATAAAACTTATAGAAAAGAAAAGACAGGAGGCTGAACATTATCAATTCAGTCCCATCTTCTGTTGTTTCTGAAGGCATTAAATCCCTTGAGCTTTCAAGCTACAGTGTCCCCACCTGAATGAGCATGTGCAGTTGCAGAGGACATTCAAAGGTCAGAAGCAGAGATGCAAAAGGTGCTTGAGACAAGGCACTGCAGCATTCACGTGAACTGTCCACAGCTCCTGCAGCTAAAATCAGAGGTGGGAGGTGGAGTGTGCTATGGACACCATGCGTGTCTTTTGGTTAATCTCTTGCAGCTGTCAGATCTACTCATGTCCACATTGGATCCACTCAGCTGGACTCACTCGTCCTGGAGCACTTACAGGATGCCCCAGTGAATGCCCTGAATTCCGGATATGCATCTCCCTGTCACATTATAGTAACAACATTAGCTCTTCATGATAATCAGAATTGATTTCTCCTGCCCGTATAGGAACTCCTTCCTTGTCTGATAGTCTCCAGTCTTGAGACCAAACTGCCCAGCCTGCAGACTTGCTATAGTTTAGCTTTCATAGAATACTTAGTATGCCTAGGCCAAAGCTATCTTCTGGAACCAGAATTTTCAATCCATTAGAACTTAGAGTCACAGGATGGATGGATGCTGAGAGTGATGGTAAGACGGTCAATCCTACTTTTGTCCCTTATTTCCTGGACCCATGAAGTCTAGCTATCAGAAATGCAGCGCTCTGTACCAGCCAGTAGTTCATTGCAGATGCCCCACCCTGAAGGACAGAATCCCCAGGCTCATGCCTTTTCAAAACCTTGAATAAGCCATCCCAATGTTCTTACTGTTTCCAGGTAATGAGGTATGTGGGAGAATCCACTATATGGTGGATTGGTCATATGCCCATTGTCATACTTCCTTTGCTACAAAATGGGCCCTTTTGTGCAAGACAATGTTATCTGGGATCCCATGCCTATAAATGAAGCACCCTAAACACACAAACCACTGTTCTTACAGATGTGCTACAAGTGTGGAATGCAAACCCAAATCTAAGATCATCATCAGTTTCAATAAATACAGATCTTTTCTTCCAGAGTTGACTGTCCAGCATAATTTATCTGCCAGCAAGTGGCTGGCAGTTCAAACATATCAAAAATAGAGCTCCTGATATTCTCCCTCAAATCTGCTTTCCTTCCACCTTCCCTATCATAATTTATGGCAACTCAATTCTTCTAAAACTAAAAACTCAGCCTGAAAACTTTGGGATAAGCCTGGACTCCTCTCCTTTTCTCATGTTCTGTAGTTGATGGACTAGCGAATCATGTTGGGTCTGCCTTAAAATATATATATATATACGGTCTCTCCTTCCCCATTGTTACCCCAAATTTACTCTATCAACTTTTATCTGGATTATTGGAATAGCCTTTAACTGGCCTCCCTACTTCTATCTCTGGCCCCATGAAGCCCATTCTCAATCAGTCATCTGGACCAATCCTGTTAAAACACAAATCATTGCCATTCCTCAGTTCATAACTTTCTAATGGCTCTCCATGTCGATCAGAGAAAAAAAAATCAAAGTCCTTACAAGGACCCATATATCCCTATGTTATCTGAGTCCTTGTGGCAGACAGGCTCCCAGGAGCCCCCATGATCCTCCCTCCTGGAGTCCATGCCGTTGTGTGATCCCCTCCCTTTGAGTGTTGGTGGGAGCTGTGACTGGCTTCCAACCAGTAGAATACAGCAAAGATGCCAGATGTCACTCCTGTAATTACATTTATGGAATTTTATGTAACACTTCCTCTGCTTGCAGACTCTCTCTCACTCTCCTGCTGGCCTTGAATAAGCAAGCTGCCATGTTGTGAACTGCCTATGGAGTAGGCCATCTGGTAGGCCTAAAGCTGAGGGTGGGCTTGAATGAGACCCGAGAAGAAACCCTTACAGATCTCAGTCTTACAGCTGCAAGGGAATGAAGTCCAACAACCTGAGTGAACTTGAATGTGGACCCCTCCCTAGCTGAGCCTCCAGATGAGAACATAGCCCAGCTGATGCCTTGCCTGCAGCCTTATAAGACCTGAGCAGAGGACCCAGTTAGCCTGAGCATGGATTCCCAACCCAAGGAAACAGAGCTAACAAATGGGTGTTGTTTCAAACCTTAAAGTTTGTGGTAATTTGTTAGCAGCCATACATGACAAATGTAGTCCCATTTCTTTTCTGAGCACATCTCCTCCTACTGTCCTCATCATCCACTCTGCTTGAGCTACATAGGCCTCCTTGTTGTGTCTGAGATGAGCCCGGCACATGCCCATCACAAGGCCTTTGTATTTGCTGTGCCCCTCAGCTTGAGATGTTCTTTCCTAGGATATACACATGGCTTTTTGCCCTCACTCGCTTCTTGTTTTCACATAAAAGGCGTCTTCGCAGTAGGCCTTCTCCAACCAGCTTATCTGAAAATTCACCACCTTCCCTCATTTTATAACGTCCTTCCCTGCTTTTATTTTTTATCCCTGGAATTTATCATCCTATAACTTATGACATACTTTAATTATCTATCCTACTTATTGTCTTTTCTCTCTCACTAGAATGATAGCTCCATGATGACTAGGATTTGGGTGGTTTTGCTCTATTTATTCCACAGCGAATCCAGCCTGCCACACTGAATCACTCTGCAGCAGGTACACATTGAGATCATATCCTGGGTTTAGCCAGGACAGGGAGACAGAGGGGCAGGAGGGCTGTGTGTTTTCTGGGGAATGGTTACACCATGAGATCAAGTCTAGGAGAGAAGTGGGGACATTCAGGAAGTGGTGTGTGATTTGAGGTCTCATTAAAATCTGGGAGCTCCTGGTCCAGGCTCCGTAGATACTCAAGAAACTAAGAAGTGATGTTTGGAGAGGAAATGTTTGAAATTGAGATGCCAGGAATGTGCAAGGTCTGGGGTGTGGCTTTGCGAGTGGGTGGCTGAGATGAGTTGTAATAAGAGATTAGTGGCTGCAAAAGACTGAAAAACTGACAGACCAGAGTGTTGGATGGACAACTGATTAAATTCTGAAGTCTCCAAGAACGGTGGTAGGGTTGCGAGTTAAGTGACTCAAGTGTTCAAGTCACTGAAAAAGAGAGGAACATAGTAGAGACATTGGTGATGCACAGCTATGATCTGGGATGGTTGTGAGAGGGAAAAACTACCTTCAACTGAACACTGAGAAAACAGGAGTCCTGTGGTGGTGACCAGGTTTTTGTTAAATCAGGGAGGGATTACAGAGCTACCATCCTTGGGCCAAGTCTGGCCTTCGTCTGATTTTGTTAATAAAGTTTTATTGGAACACTTTGTTTATGTATTTTCTATGGCTGCTTTTGCACCCAAACAGCAAAGTTAAGTAGTTGGCAACAAAGACTATATGGCCCCAAAGCCTAAAATAGCTACTACGTCGTCCTACCAGAAATGTTTGAGGACCTGAGTTAGAGCAAGAGTGGAATAGAATGTTCGGGCAAGAGGTTGGGACTTTTTGGGTGACAGACTGTGAATTTCAAAGGGACCTTTTGGAATGATTTGGGAGGAGGAGGAAGGGTGGAAGATGAGAGCACCCAAGTGCAACCTGACCAGCAATGGTGATCTTGAGGGTTGAACTTCTGATGGTGACTGAGGCAGCCATGGAGGGGAGACGCATGACGAGCTGGACCCTTAGGACTCACCAGGCTGGGGGAGCTCCATCTGCAAGGAGGTGTGACAGCACCTACAGGAGCATACAGCAACTGAAGACCTTGAAAGTTTGACTTGCCCTTGGCCAATGCATGAGAACATGCAACAGTGAACAACTCTGGGGTCTGGGCTGGCTCACATCTGGTCTGGGGTCAGCTCGCAGAGGACAGGCACTGCCTAATTCCTGAATGTGTTCCTGGAATACAATGGAAGGGGTGGAAGGAAGGAGAGAAAAGGAGCATGGCAGGCAGGCAAACCAACAAGTCATGTACATAAAAGTTAAAATGACATCTCTGGGTTACGTATATTAGTTCTAGAAATTCATAAACTGAATAAAATGTAAGCAAGCTTTTCATATTAAAAATCTCATTATGACCTTGACAGTCAAAGTAAGAAATCCTATGATCATCAGGGCTCAGGCCTGTTCCAGGGCCTAAAAATCAATGGCTCGGTGACAGTGAAATACACCAGGTAATTCATTCTCTTTTAACGCCTTCTCCTTCTAGTCAACTACCTGTAGCCCTTAACAGTGATGAGGGCGCTCCTTTAAAATCTACCCAGACCCTTAACTGTGTCAGAACTCTTGCAGGATAAATGAGTAACACATGGCCTCTGGCTAGCCCTAGCAGAGCCGCTCTCCTGCTGTTAACTACAACTTCTACCTGTCTCAGCCACAGGCAACCTTTCCCACCTTCCATCAGAATAATGAAGGGGAAGGCATTGCTTCTCCTATCTCAGCCCCACTGTGCTAAGAAGATCCACACTCTGCTTCTTCCAGTAGTCTTCTCCAGCTTCCCGGGAGGATACACAGTTTTGTTACACCCCCAGAGAAACTTAACCCAAATTCCCAGTAGGTAACCGCTAATTCTAGAACATTCCACCCATTAATGACTGCATTTTAATACATTGCCTTTTCATAAAAGTAGAACAGCCCCCTCTCTTCTCTGTCATCTGGAAGCTGCCTGCTGGATTCACATACTGTTAAATATATCTCAGCTCTGCTGTCTTTAGCAAAGGTCTCTCCCCTCTGAATTTGCTCAGAGCAAATGGCCACTCCAACAGGAAAAATAAAAAATAAGATTCTGAAGAGATTTGAGAGCAATTTTCAGCAGAGTTGATCTGGTTTCGTCATAGATATTCTGCAGGGAAGAAACCTAATTTGAGGGTGGAGAGTGAAGTCACTCTGAGAGCCAAAAGTTCTGAGAGCCAAAAATGACACCCGAAAATCATATTTGTAAATGTTCCCAGAGGCTATCACATGATGAGCACCCATAGGAACAGGGCCCTAGGCATCTGCCTGTGCCTCGGGCTGCTTGTGTTGATTGGCCAAAAATAGCAACAGCAAGTTTTCACCTAGGCTTCGACCATCATTCCCCCCAGCTACAAATATAACTCCCAGCCAAAGGATCAAAGTGATTTCCTTACAGAGAATATCTTCCATCCCCTTGACAGTCAAGTCTGAATTTTGTAGCAGGGGCACAGTCTGTTCTCTCTGGAGCCAATGAATTTCTGTTATCATTCTTAGAGCGGCTGTCTCATGTGTTATTATATTTAATTTTCTTTACTTCCTCTTGTCTGTGTGCTTTCTCTATCTTTCCTGCCCATTTCAACCTGTTCCTCTGGGCTTTGGAAAGCCAGGGGAGGAGCAATTCGTTCTAATATGGAACCTCTTGGGAAGAATTGACAGAGTGGGCAATATTCTAGGGAAAGGAAACAGGATGATCTAAGTCACTTGGTATGTTCCAAGACCGATGAGCAGTTTACTTTGGCTAAAGCAAAGGATACGTCCAACCTTGGGTCAGACTGTGAATATTTATCCTAGAGGTAGTGGTCAGCCATGAAAGATTCCTTACCATTGACATAACTGGATTGACACTGTAGAATCATCTTTGTATACAGAGGTCAGTAATAGTTATCTATGGTTGCATAACAATTCATTACAAAATCTAGACTTCATATAACAAAGGCTTATTATCTTATTGTTTCTGTGGGTAAGGAATCCAGCATGGCTTAGCTGAATGTCTCTCTTCAAAGTCTCTCCCAAGGCTGCAATCAAAGTGTCAGCTAGGATGGCAGTCTTCTGGGAACTCGACTAGGGAGGGATCCAATTCCAAAGTAATTTAGGTGGTTTTGGGCAGGACTCATTTCCTCATTGGCTATGCTTGGAGGCCAACCTTGGTTCCTTGACATTTCTATCTGGGTTTTTTTCTGTGGGATGCCCACTTTCTGTAGGCTTCTCCACAGAGTAGTTCACAATCTGGCAACTGACTCCATTAGCATGAGCAACTGAGAGAGCAGGTAGAGTCTTTTTGTAAACTAATCTCAGAAGGGACACTGTATTATTTTTGGTGTGTTCTGTTCATTAGTAGGGAGTCACTAGGTCCAGACCCTCCTCAAAGGGAAGAGATTTCACAGGACATGAATACCAAGAGGTCGAAATCACTGGAAATCATCAAAAAATAGGAGGGGGATCACAAGACAATATTATCTAGAATCCAAGGAAGAAGAGGATTTTAAAAAGTGGGAAGTCATAGCATGGAGGCATCCGTGGCCTCCAGCCAAAGCTCACCATGTAGTTGAACAAGTTGGGTGTATTACTTGTTGTATGAGGGAAGGCACACACCATAGGAACCATGGGGTCTCTCAGGAAAATGGTATTAGAAGCCAAGATGGGGACTGGGCTTTGGATGACTGACTCAGGAGGAGTCTAAGGAAGCAGGGGTTCGGGCTCGCTGTGAACTGGATGTTGTCAGAGAACAGGGATGGTTCTGTGATTGGCTATCTCAGTAAATCTCATCTACAGGAAAGGAGAACTAGAAGGAGGACAAAGTTGTAACTGGTCAAGAAGAAGCAGTCACTTGTTTTGGCTGAGAGAGAGAGTGTTTCATATTTTGTGGTGGCACAGTGACCTTGCTACTGTCTGTTTGTAAAACAAAATTATGAAGTGGCCTTTTTTGGTTCATTTTACCATGGTCTAAGGGTAGCCTTGTCTGAGGTTACTGTTCTGTGAGGCTGTTTATGTCTTATAGGAGAATAACATGACTTAGCCATGAGTGACCAGCCAGCTTCAGAAAGTCAGGGGAAGACAAGTAGAGGATAAGAACATGGTTCTGGAACCAGACTACCCAGATTTAAGTCTGGACTTCACCGCTAACTAGCTCTGTGGCCTGGGCACATTGGTAAACCTCCCTGTACTTTAGTTTTCCCATCTTAGAATAGAAGCTATAATAGTATCTATCTAGTTGGCTTGTAATGAAGATTGATGAGTTAATGTATGTGTAAAGTATTTTGAACAAAACTAGCACGTGAGAACTACATGCATGAGGATTATCATCCGTGAGCCCTGAAGTGACAATTTTGTTAGAGTAGTAGAAGGCGGAAGCCAGCGATGACCAAAGATAAATGGCAAAACGTCAGCATGTGCTGAACCGCCCTTCAAGAGGGATAGTGACAGGAAGATCTGGAAATCACGCAGAAAGAGGAAGGGAATTGGTTTATCAAGGTCAGTATAGACCAGTGCCTCTTGAAGACTATTGGAAATGAAAAATCTCATGCCTTCCAGGTGATTCTTTTTTTTTTTTCAATACTTTTGTTGAAATGTAATTGACACACAGTAAATAGCACCTCTTTAAATATGCAATTTGGTAAGTTTTGACATACGCACATACCATAAAACCATCACCACAGTCAATAATGAACATTTTCATCACCCTTTGGTAATCCCTCCTTTCTAACCCCACTGTCCCCAGGTGGTTCTGATGCTGACACGTGAGAACCACAGGGGATGTGAAGCAAATTCTGTCACTAAAAGGACCTAGAGCCATGGCTCACAAAATATTAATAAAGATGAAATCCTAACAGTGAGGAAAGGAAGGAAATGGGAGATAAGTGACAAGATCAGCATCTGGGAAAGGCTGAGGAGGCCTGCCAGCCCCAACACTGAGAACAGGGTATTTGCTGAACACTTTCACTAGGCCATTGGTGCAGGGAGCAGTGAGGACATTCAATGAACTTTCCAAAGGCTACCAGTCATGCACTTTTGCTCAGAAAGTGCTTCAACTCCAGCTCTCTAATCAAGGCACACCCCTGCTCAAAACCAATGCGGGGGGGAGGGATCCTGGGTGGGTCAGTTGGTTAAGCCCTAACTCTTGGGTCCAGCTGGGGTCATGATCTCAGGATTGGGAGATTGAGCCCCTCATTGGCCTGCATGATGGTTGTGAAAACTGTTCTCTTGCATGCTCTCTATTTCTCTCTCTCTAAAAAACAAACAAACAAACAAACAAAAGAACCATTCAATAGATTCCCTTTTCTATATCGTGTAGTAAAAGCAAATGGACAAATGAACAAACAGCAACAAAACCTCAGCCTGATTTTCAAGACTTGATACAATCTGGCTGCCTGCCTTCCAACACCATCTTTCCCTCTTTCAACTCCAGTCTGCTCGGATCTTGTCCCGTGGGTTTGCTTCCTGTTCTGCAATATGCTTCCTCCTTTCCTTCCTGCTTCTCTCTTTGTTCGGAATGCTTAGAAGATATTCGTGTTGAGAGTGGCAAATCCCTAAAGGCAAGGATTGTGTGTGCCTTGCCCTTATACCCTAACCGCCCTGGGCACACTGCCTTGGACATACTGAATGTTTGCTGACCAGTGAATGGACGAACAATGAATTTGCCCAGAACTATTTGTCTTTAATTTATATGACTAGGGCAGTCCACCAGTGTTTTTCAACCTTGGCACTTCTGACATTTTAGGTCAGATAATTCCCTGTGGTGGGGGCTGTCCTATAAGTTGTTGGATGTTTTAGCAGTATCTCTGGCCTCTACGCCCCAGATGCCAGCAGTTCCGCCTTCCCAGTGGGATGACCAGAAATGTTTTCAGACATCGCCCCCTGAGGCTGGAGGGGGAAGGAGGGCATAACTCCAGTTGAGACCCTTGAACATTAACTTCCCAGGTTTTCCCGTAAAATATTTATCATAGAAAGGATAGTGGCAACGATCTAATTCAGGCCAAGAAAAGAAGGAAAATGTTTAACATTTGGAACCCTTCCTAAGTCCTAGGAAACCCCCTAAACTTTTCTAAGTGGCTTTCTCCCCATTTGCCTTCCCCCTCGACCTTCCCTACTACCTGGTGCTTTATTCACCTAGACAGTCCATCAATTCCTGCTAACAGCAAAGGAAGATAGAACCAGAATAGTGAAGCTTTAAGAATGGGAAGGCTTCAAGTAAGCTGGTATTTTGAAATAGGGTACCCCTTGGTTTCCCCAAACTGGGTTATGCAGGTCCCTCTCACTTTATCTCCTCATAATGCCTGCTGTGTCTGATCTTAACCGTCTGTTCTCAGGAACCGAAGACGGTAAATCACTTCCCCACATTTGTTATGAGATAAAACGTTTCCCATCTCGACTTCGTGTGGACAAGTTCTGAAAGTGACAAAGTCAGAAAACACTGATTCATGCTCCGTCTCTCTGAGCTAATCTAGATCTTTCCAATCTTAAGTATTTCTGCCTCGTTTTCATAGATCTGGTCTTAGTTTTAATACAGTCATTTTCTTCCTTATTATAATATGATATATGGTGTTCATTTTGCAAGTCTAATTCAATGAACTCTTTGCTCAATGGGCTATTAACATGGAGGAACAGCCCGTTACCCTGAGCCTCTGTCTGATTGCTCAGAGTCGGGGCATCCCTCCTACCAGGACCACCCGCTGCCCCCACTGTTTTGCCCTCCCCAGCTGCAGGCAGGGTGCTGCCTTCCTCCTTAGCAGCCTCTTCTGCTTCCCACTTCTCCCTCTTCTTCTTTATTCTCAATCTACTTCACGCTGACATTCTCCTTTGATCCTTTCATGCTTTATAGACCCTTTGTCTCTGTTCTCATACTCGGCTTCTGTCTGTGTTATGTGCTTCAATTTCAAATCACCAGGAACATAAGCTGCACATCACTGTTTTCCTCCTTCAGTCAAAAAAGCAAGGGAAAAAGAAAAAGGAACTCATCTTTCTGCCTGAGTGAAGCCTTATTCATGCGGTTAGTCGGTGGGTCTGTTGCTCAACACCAGCTGGAGTGAACACTGGACACGATCATCTTAATGAGGGAACTTCTGATGCAAATTAAAAGCATATGCTTGCGGGAAAATAGCCTGAAAAAATATGGTAAGATACCCATCAGGAGGAAAATCAAACATAATAATGATATTCTCATTCTGTTGATATCATAACAATACTCAGCCTTCCACAGAACACTAGAATTTGTCCTTGATATGATGACTCTGGAGTTCCGTATTAATTTTGAGTGTGCCTCACACAAATGGGAAATATCTTTGATTTTGGTCATTAACAAGCAGTGAGAGATTCAGCTAGCTGAAGTCAGAATAGCTCTTCAGCAAGATTGCCCCTAGAAGTCGGCCCCATGGTGAAGGCTTCTGCCATTCTGTGCAGGTCACTGTGTCTATATCCATCTGTTTGTTTCTCTCATTGCTATGAGGAGTATCCAGAGCTGTAGAAGGCCTAAACTATCCAAAATGTAGAAATGAACATAACCAAAAATGTGAGTATACATCTAAGAGTAGCTTAACAAACATTACAGACCAGTTTGGAGAACAATAATCCACTCACTCTTCATTTCTGGAGAAGCCTTATGCTCTCTCCCACTGGCCCTGTTCTCCTTTGAACTCTTTTATCTACTTGTCACTGTCCCCAATTACATATGCAGCTTGCAGAACCTAGAAGGAAAGATATTCCGGGTTCTTACTCCTGACTACCAGGAAAGTCTTTCGAAACAAAAAACACTTATTTATCTCTTCTAATCCCAGGGAAAGCTGAGAGTTTGACAGACAAGCAAGCTTAGAAAGGCAAATGTGTTTTGCCTCAGAGGGAAAGGTGATGGCAACTTTTGCAAATACAGAAACATGGAGGCAGCCTATCAGAGAACCGGAAGTACAACGTGGAAACTTTATCGATTCCTCCTGAGTAGATCTTCACAACATGGCCTCAGTATTTATTTCATTTGATATGAATTCCCTGAATAACAAATATATCCACATTCATATTGCAGTCCAAAATTTATTTTCCAAAACCAAATAGAAATAATCTTTAATATCCATGCCATTGTCTTTCAATAAAAATGAAGATATTTTTCCTTATGCATTTATTAATTAGGACATTTTAAAACTTGGCTGATTTTTTAAATCATAATTTTATTATATAATATAAAAAGAGTATCAGTAAAAAAAATCTCATTTTTATTATGACACTGACATTTCTCTTCATGAAAAGAAGCAAGATAATGCCAATACTATTTTAGCCTTTCTCCCTTATGAACTCGATGAATTCATAAAGATAAATGTCATAAACAGAGATTAGCAATCATGCAGTATATATTACAAGGGATTGCATTTTGATCTAACAGGAAGTTTGGCTTTACAATTTTAAAAAGTATTGTAAAATTTCAGAGGTTTTTTTGTTTTTAATCTTAGGTTTTCAGCTGATGTAATATTTTCTTTCTCTCTTTTCTCATGAGCTTTCTTCTTCTCTTCTTTTTTATTCTCTGAATCACACCTGTTTTCTGAGACTGTATCTCTACCAACCATACATAAATCTATTTTCCATGTTTTTCCCCATTCTCAATTATAATGGACCCTTGAATTGTAACCCTCTGGGAAATAAGATTCAATAGTCCATACTCTCAAGTAGTCTTCATAATATTCTGAAGTAAAACATGGCAAATGATCAAATCTGGAAGTGAGAATGGGAATACTCACAACAGCCCTGTTTGAGCTCTTGTAGACTTCGAAGTGTTTAGTAGGAGTCCAAAGAAACCCTCAAAACAGAACACCACTAATGTGATTTTACGCATGCTGTACCATTGCTCAGAGCTCTCACTCGATCGTGTAATAATGGGACCCCATGTTTACGCAGAAAGTAGAGGGAGCATGACCTGCATGACCAGGACTTGAAACCACTAAGCCAGAATGCAGGAAAATTTTATTGGCGGCTTGAATACACCAAAGTATAAACTTTATTTATTTATTTATTTATTTATTTATTTATTTATTTATTTATTTTTAAGATTTTATTTATTTATTTGACAGAGAAAGACACAGCAAGAGAGGGAACACAAGCAGGGGGAATGGGAGAGGGAGAAGCAGGCTTCCCACTGAGCAGGGAGCCCGGTGCAGGCCTCAATCCCAGGACCCTGGGATCATGACCTGAGCCAAAGGCAGACACTTAACAACTGAGCCACCCAGGCACCCCACAAAGTATAAACTTTAGATGTTGCTATAATGTCAGCAGAAGCCTGAATGGTGGGAAAGAAGGGGTAAAAATTATGCTATAGAAAAAATCTGATAGTAGTGGGGTAAACAAAAGGTGCTTATGGAATGTTATGGTTCACTAAGATTCTTGAGAATTTGCCATTGTGAATAAATAACCAACCAGCTTGCTTTTGAGAGGACCCAGGAGCAACACTGAGTCCTTATTTATTTAGAAATACCCCCAAGACCTGGGTAAAATACAAAGGCTTAGAGGATAGTGAAGGTTCTGGACCACAGGAAAAAAAAGATGGTATTAAATTATCTCTCCCCATCATCTGTTAAAGTGTTCTTGATTCTACCTAGTATAAAGAAGGAGGTTGATCCCTGATTACATCACAAGAAAATAGGGTATGATCAAAGAAGTCTTTCTAAAGCAGTTAGTAATTATGAAACCCTAAAATAAAAGTTGGCTAGAGGAGGCTTCCAAGATCCTTTCCATCTTTTGTGAGGAAACAGGGGTAAAGGGAAGGCTAACTATCATTTATTAAATACTTACCATGAAAAGACAACCATTTAAAACCTCTGCAGATGGTCCTAAGGGCAAAGAGCAAATAAAGAAAACATCGAATCAAAAAAATCTATGAAATGTTGCTTAAAAAGATGAGAGTCTGTGGTGTTTGAGCCAAGACAGTTCTCCCTTCCCTCTCCCTGCTGCAGCCAAGAGCACAGGCCTGTCTCCACCCCCCACCCCCACCCCCCCATCTCCCAGGAAGAGGGATTTCTTCCCAAGAGGACAGAAACTCAGTATTTCTCTCTCTCACACATACCCCCACTGCTGCTGAGGCTAAGTCCTAGGCAAGTGTGATTGAGAGGTGGGGACTCCCTTCCTCTGAACAGCTCTGACTCATGAGAAAGAGGCTCAACCTTGGGCCCAGCTCACTGAGCATTCTGGAGCCCTGAAAGCTCTTGCCTCACCTTGTGGTTCCATGTCAGGAGAAACAATTCGAGAGAAGCTCAGGCTGCTGCCCCTCCGCACACCTCTCAGTCCACTTAGCACTCAGCTCCTGGAGCAGCAGGATCAGAGAGAAGGTTGCCGTTATCCCCACTTCAAGCTCCAGACTCCTGTTGTAGAGATTTTGCCTAGGGGAAAAAGAGGTTGTAAAACCCCTAGCTCTCAGTCTCTTCCTAAATATATTGATTTCATTTGCAACAAAGATGGATATGTTTAAACCTAACATGCTCTCAAGCACAGTGGAGGTTGTGGTGAAAGGCAATTAAAAAGAGATTCAAAATACTTGCCAAATTGTTTTGCACCCACTGGGGCATTGTGAAAGCACTACAGAGGTAAACCATCAACAATTACTAGAGTTTAACAACTGAGTGTGGTCAGAGAAATAGGGAAATACAGCCTTATCAAAGCCACTGCCATTCCAGCATCATTTTATAAATTAAGATGTATATGGTAAACCTAGCACAACTACTGAAACAACTCAAGAAATATAGCGACAAATTAAAGTGCTGTACTACAAAATATTGACTTACTATAAAAGGAAGCAGTAGAGGAGGGCTAGAGGAAAATACATAAGACATAAATATCAAAAAGAAAAATGACAGACATCAATCCAATTGTATCAACAATAATGTTAAATGTGATTGAATTAAAGAATTCAATGAAAAGGCAGAGATTGTCAGACTCAATTTTAAAAAGTAAGATGAAACTCTATGCTCTCTGTACGACATACACATTAGACTTGAAGATACAAATAGATTGAAGTAAAAGGATAGAGAAAGATAAATCATGTGAACAGCAATCATAGGAAAGTAGGTCACTATACTGAGTGCAATCAAAATTGACTTTAAAATAAAAATATGGTGCTGGAGATAAACATGGACCTTTTATAATGATATGTGTGAATTGGCAAGATATATAAATTGCATACATACAGGCACCTAAAACAGAGACTCAAAATACATGAACCAATAACTGACATAACTGAAAGAAGAAACATAATTCAACAATAGTTGGAGACTTTAATATCTCACTTTCAATAATGGATAGGAAATTAGGCACAAGATCAACAAGGAAATGGAAGACCTGAACAACTATAAACTAATTAGACCTAACAGACATCTATAGAAAATCCCACTCAATAACAACAGAATATACATTCTTCTCAAGTGCAGCATGAGATATTCTCCAGGATAAACTATATGCTAGTCAATAAAACATGCATTGTAACCCTTTGGGAAAGAAGACTCAAGAGTCCACAGTCTCAGGTAGTCTTCACAATATTCTGAAACAAAAATAAGGTAAATTAAAGGACAGAAATAATACATAGTATGTAAACATAATAAAATACAAAGTATGTTCTCCAACCCCAGTGAAATGACATTAGAAAATAATAGCAGGAAAATATTTAGTAAACTTATAAATATTTGCAAATTAAACAACACACTTCTAAATAACAAAGGGGTCAAAGAAGAAATCACGAGGAAAATCAGAAAACACTTTGAGATTAATGGAAATGAAGATACAACAAATCAAAATTGATGGAATGCAGCTAGAGCACAACTTAGAGGGAACTTTATAGTTGCAAATGCATATAGTAAGAAAGAAAAAAGATTTCAAATCAGTGACTTTATGCTTTCAGCTTAAGACACAGGAAAGAAAAGAACAAACAACTCCTAAGGTAAACAGAAAGTAACAGAGATTAAAACAGAAGTTAACAAAATGGAGGATAGACAAAACAACAGGAAAAATCAATGAAAGCAAAAAGCTAGTTCTTTGAAAAGATTTTAAAAATTGACAAACCTTTAGGTAGATTAACCTGGGTGGGGGGGGAGAAGGAAACAGTCAAATTATTAGAATCAGAAATAAAAGAGAGGACATTATTATTGACCTTACAGAATTGTTTTAATGGATCATAAAGTAATAGTATGAACAATTGTACAGCAACAAATTAGACAAATTAAGTAAATGGGCAATTTCTTTGAAAGATAAAAACGACTAAAACTGACTAAAAAAATACACTATCTGAATAAACCTATAACAAATGAAGGGATTGAAATGATAAATCAGAAACTACCTACAAAGAAAAGCTCACACCTAGCAGCAGCCTCATTGCTGAATTCTACTAAACATTTAAAAAATTAATAGCAATTCTGCACAAATTCTTCTAAAAACTAGAAGAGAAGGGAATATATCCCAATTTACTTTATGAGGCTAGTATTACCCTGATACCAAAACCAAACTAAGCAAACACAGGAAAGCAAAATACCAATATCTCTTATGAATATAGACACAAAAATCATCAACAAAATACTAGCAAACTGAATACAGCAGCATATAAAAAGAATTATACAACATGACTAAGTGAGATTTAACCCAAGGATGTGAAATTGGTTCAACATTTGAAAATTAATTAATATGACACATGATATCAATAGAATTTTTAAAAATCACATGACTATCTCAATAACTGCAGTAAAAGCATTTGACAAAAATCCAACAGCATTTCATAATAAAAATACTTGATAAATTAGGAATAGAAGGGAACTTTCTCAACATGATAAAGACCACATTTGAAAAACCCACAGATAACATCATACTTAATGGTAAATTAAGTATGGCAAATGGTAAAGAGACTGGATATTTTCTCCTATATCAGGAACAAAAGTCTGCTCTCATCAGTTCTATTCAACATTGTGCTTGAAGTTCTCACCAGGGCAACTGGGCAAGAGAAAGAAATAAAAGACATCTAGATCAGAAAGGAAGATATATACTATCTTTATTTGCAGTTGACATAATCTTGTATACAACAATATCCTAAGGAATACACTAAAACAAAACAAAACAAAACAACCCAGTGAACTACTTCTACAAGCTTTCAGGATTCAAGATCAATATACAAACATCAATTGTATTTCTATACACTTTAACAATCTGAAATGAAATGTGAAAAACAATTCTAATTAAAATAGCATTATAAAAATAAAATATTTAGAAATAAATCTAACAGAAGAACAAGAGTTATACTCTGAAAACTACAAGATGTTGTTTAAAGAAATTAAAGAGCTAGGGCGCTGGGTGGCTCAGTGGGTTAAAGCCTCTGTTTTCGGCTCAGGTCATGATCTCAGCGTCCTGGGATGGAGGCCCGCATCGGGCTCTCTGCTCAGCAGGGAGCCTGCTTCCTCCTCTCCCTGTCTCTCTGCCTGCCTCTCTGCCTACTTGTAATCTCTCTCTCTCTCTGTCAAATAAATAAATTTTAAAAAAAGAAATTAAAGATCTAAATAATTAGAAAACATCCTGTACTCATAGTTTGGAAGACAACATTGTTCAGATGGTCATACTCCTCAAACTCATCTAGATTCAGTGCAAACTCAGAATCCCAGCTGCCTTCTTAGTAGAAATTGACAAGGTGATTCTAAAATTGATATAGAATTGCAAGGGACAAAGAATAGCAAAAACAATCTTGAAAAAAGAAAAACAAAGTAGACTTACACTTTCCAATTCAAAACTTACTACAAGGTAAAATCAATCAAGCTGTTGTAGTACTAACACAACAGTAGACATAGAGGTTAATGGAGTAAAAATGAGCATCTAGAAATAAACCCATACATCTGCTGTCAACTGATTTTTAAGAAGGATGCTGAGATCATCCAATGGGGTAAAAACTCTTTTTAACAAATGGTGGTGAGGAAACTGGGTACTCACATAGAAAAGAACGAAATTGGACCTTTACATCACACCATATACAAGAATTAATTCAAAATGGATCAAAGGCCTAAATATAAGGTCTAGAAAACTCTTACAAGAAAACATAGGGACAAATCTTAATGACTTTGGATCTGGTAGATGATTCTTAGATATGACACCATAAGCATAAGCAACAAAAGAAAAAATAAATCAATTGGGGGGCTTCATCAAATGTAAAAATGTTGTGCTTCAAAGAATATTATCAAGAAAGTGAAAAGAAAATCAACAGAATGGAAAAAAATATTACAAAGTGTATATCTGATGAAGGACTTATATCCAGAATATATAAAGAATCCTTATAGTTCAATAACAAAAAAGACAAATAACCCAATTTAAAAATGAGCGAAGTATCCAGTTGACATTTCTTCAAGGAAGAATGACCAAAGAGCACATAGAAAGATATTTGATATCATAATCATCAGGGAAATGCAAATTAAGTGTACGTACAATGAGATACCACCTTGAGCCCATTGAGATGACTGGAATCAGATAACAAGTGGGTAAAAGGATGTGAAGAAATTGGAGCTGTAGGGGAGGAAATATTTTTCTCTCTCCTTCTAGGTTCTTTTGGCTGTTTTATTGATTAGATCCGCATAAGACAGATTAACAGGAGAAAAACAAATTTAATTTCATAAGTACAGAAGACTCACAGAGACATGAGATGTTCTCAAACAGTCAGGCAATTAAGGTTTATAGGCCATCCTGAGCTAAGGAGAAGGGGAAAGGAGCCCGGGGCTTCAAAAGCAAGGACGACAATTCACAGGAAGATGGGAAGAGCAAATGTTTGGGAAAGCAAATGTTTGTCATGCAGTGCAGAGACAATGGAACACAGAAAAGATTTTGGACAAACAGGCCCTATGGAGCTCCCTCCAGCTTTCATACCTAGTCTGTACTCTTTGCAGCTACCTCTGGTGATAGCTCTCCTCCTGAACCAAGCCCTCTATCTAAATTCTCTTAGGCAGTTAAAGGTGCATTTAAAAGCTCTTCCTGAGCCTTTTGGGCCTTGATTGTCTTCTGCTCAAAATAATTCATATGCTGAAGTGACACATTCTGGGAACTTGTTCCAAACCCCTTAAGAACTTTTGTACATTTCCAGTGAGAATATGAAAATATGAAATGGTGCAGCCTTTTTTGAAAGGAGTCAGGCAGTTTTTTCATCCATTAAATGTAGAGTTAGCATACAACTGAGCAATCCCTCTCCTTAGGTGTAGATATTCAAGAGAAATGAAAACACAGGTCTACATAAGATTTTTACACAAGTGTTTATAGTAGTGTTACTTGTCATAGCCAAGAGGTGGAAACAACCCAGCGTTTGAATGGATATGTGGAGAATGGCCAATTGAAATGTGCATATCCATACAATGAAATACTCTTTGGCCTGGAAAAAGATTACAGATATGTGTTGTAACTTAGATGAATCTTGATTAAATTATGCTAAGTGAAAGAACACACAGACACAAAAAAGACCACATATTATACAATTCCATTCATAAGAAATGTCCAGAACAGGAAAATCTGTAGGTACAGAAAGTAGATTAGGAATTGCTAGGACTGGAGGGTTAAGGGTAAGAGAATAGAGAGGTGATAAGGAAAGGGCTGGGAGTTTCCTTTTGAGGTGCTGAAAGTGTTCTAAAATTGATCATGCTGATGGTTGCCTGTATCTGTGAATACATGAAAACCACTGACTTACATGCTTTAATGAAAGAATTGTACGCAATGTGACTTATATCTCAATAAAGCTGTTAAAAAAGAAAACTACTGCAAGCTTAACAGAGCACTAATCATTTCTACATACCAATGTCTCATTTTTAGTTTCTTTTTTTTTAAGGTGAGGAAACTGAGGCTTCAAATGTTTAAGTAGCTATGCAAGGGTCACTTTGTGAAGAAGAAGAGAGCATTAGAGCAGGAAATCTGACTCCCAGTTCACTGTTGGAATTGAGAGTTACTGGATTAGATTGTGCAGAGAACTGACTGCTTTTCCATGCATTATATACCATTTAACTCTGAAACACCTGCTGTAAATACACTTTCCTCACTTTAGAGATAAGGACACTGTTATTCTCAAAAACTGTAAACTGGCGAGATTTCAAGGCTATTCTTTTTACTGAAAGTGGGATTCTTATTCCACCTCATCAGAGCAAAAGGTCACTTGCCTCCACAAAGGTCAGCAGAAAGTTGCTAAGACCCAAGGATACCGACCCTCCAAGCATAATATTCATATTAAATGAAAACTTTTAACTTCTTGCAAAAGACAGAATAGACCCAAGCCTAGAAAAAAATACATCTGCAGATGAAACAATGTCATCAACAATTATTAATGAGTTTTGGTATCAGCTTGGTAGGCCACAGAAATGCAGAGACCAGGCGCCTGGGTGGCTCAGTGGGTTAATGCCTCTGCTTTCGGCTCAGGTCATGATCTCAGGGTCCTGGGATCGAGGCCCGCATCGGGCTCCCTGCTCAGCGGGGAGCCTGCTTCCCCCCCTCTCTCTCTGCCTGCCTCTCTGCCTCCTTGTGATCTCTCTCCCTCTGTGAAATAAATAAATAAAATCTTTAAAAAAAAAAAAAAGAAAAGAAAAGAAATGCAGAGACCAACCCCCTAAAAGCCAGTTTTCAAATTACTAATTTGAATCTACTAGTCATGTGTTTTAAGCCTGCTTTCTAGCACCACTTATTTATTTAGCTGAACGATATATCGGCTTCAAAATCCACTAATGGCGAAATAACCTTTGTCAGAAGGGGAATTGTGCAAAATGCATCAGTGCTTTTAAAGAAAATAAAATGCTTAATAAGAAGATTTGCCTTCAGAGATTTTTGAAATTCAGGCCTACAGAGGCAACACACATCTGCCAGCAGGACCAACCAGGTCAGCTCCCTTGCAGCTTTCTAGAGTTTTCCTAAGAAGGGCTGGAAGAACAAGAAGCAGAGCCTAAGGGTGGGAAAATAAGGGGGCGATGGGCAGCAGGAAGCCATTTCTGAGATAGGAGGAAGGATATCCAGAGGGGGCTTGCTCATCTGATTATGCTCCCTCCTCCTCACCCCAGCCCAAGAAATGAACAAAGAAGCAGACAGAGCCTCATCTTCCAAGAAGAATCTTCCAACAGAATCTGCATTGAAGAGTAGAGAAGCTGCAAATTCCACTTGGTTTTTCTTAAAGTAGGTCTTAGGCAAGAATTCTTATTCTCCCAGGGTAATGTTCCAGGTATAAAAGCATCGGTTTCTGTTTAAAGATAAAATAGCCTCTGTTTCTATACAAGAGTGTAAGAACTATATTTAAGGGCCACCAGTCAGAAAAATCTTTTTGTGACACCATAGGTGGCCCACAAGAGTGGATTTCACGGGAGCAACTTTCCTTGTATGCAAAATATTTTTTTTTACATCATTGCCTCAGCAAGGTACCCATCCTTTTTAAGATTTTTGGAATGCCAAATGCAATAGGGTCTTCTGAGAAGAGGGGAGAAAAACCTCGGGAGAGCTGATTAAGTACCTGTGCAAGAATTGTCTGAGAGATTTAGGGTCCTTGGGCATTTTTCCAGGGAAGTCAGTCCTCCAACTGCTGGCTTGTCAGATTTCCAACCTTACACTATTAGTGCATTCTAACTTAGGCAGGTGTAAAAAATCTTTAAGACCCTAAAAGCTTTCAGAAAAAAATTCACAGCCAGTTAAAGTTAGCCAAAAACCAAACAAATGCCTAGGTCTGTTCTTAGCGTGTCAGTAACAGAAGCAACTAGAGTTTTTTGTTTGTTTGTTTTTTGTTTTTACACAAAGAGATATTTTTTTTGCAGTGCAAATGCCTGCTTCATTAGAGCCCATATAAAGTATCCTACCCTAGAGTGTCTTTCGTTGGCTTCAGCTTTAGCCACAATTTTGAATAACTTTGGGAGAGAAGATGTGCGAAGGAGTGTTTCAGGTGTCCATTACTCTCCGTGGAAAAGGAAGTCCTGCAAATAGAGAAGGAGAGTCCGCTTGGCCCCTTCCCACCCTCTCCCAGCTCTGTCTCTGTTTTCTGCAAATGCTTTACCATAGCTTATCTAGACAGTGGCTGACACAGGCCACTGATTCACTTTGGGTTGAAAAAGTGATCTCTGGAGGGTAACAGTCTTTTTAGTCTGTGATTGTAGAATTGTTCCTCTCTTTCTGTAATACAAAAAATAAAAAGTCAACTTAGAAACAAATATATATGAAAGTTGTCAGTAATAAACTTCTAAGGCAGTCAGGTTTTTTTTTTTAATTGTATTAAATGGATGCACATGACTGACAATAACATGATATAACTTGCAGCTAATTATCATTGTCCTCCAAACATGTCCTAGCTTTGGCTCTGGTTTCCTTTTTTTGGTTGGACAGTAATTAATGTGAAAGTGAGATCAAATTACTAGGTTTCCTCTTCACATTTCCTGACATTCTTTGGCCTTATGGACCCGTGAAGGGATTCCATCAGGGTAAGGCTCTTAGTCTCTTCCACCTTCTCCTCCATGGGAAGACTTGTCACGCCACCCTGTACAGCTTGAGGGAAGAATTAACATGCTCAGTTCAGGCCCTTCTGCACACCCTCAGGGACTGTCTATCCACAGAGTGAGCTAACCTGCACCCTCATTTCCCAGGCTGCCTTGTGAGGGAAGCCAAGGGCATGGGAGGAAACCATGTGCCTGGCAGGTGGTTGAGAGAGTTTAATGCTGGAGTTATTTAGAGTTAAGAAGCCTATTGTAGGCACACATCTAAATTTCATCCTCCAATTGAGGATTTATCTGTGATAATACTGATTGTTTAAAATCTCCTTCTGCCATAGTCAAATCCATTGAGACAGAAAGTAGAATAGAGGTTGCTAAGGTTTATGCCCGTGGGAGAATATGAAGTTATTGTTTGATGGATTTGTGGTCTCAGGTTCGCAGGATGAAAATGGATTCTAGAGATGGATGGTTGTGATGGCTACACAACAAAATGAATGCACTTAAGTACAACCACTGAACTGTACACTTAACAATGGTTACTATGGTAAAGTTTATGTTATGTTATTGTATATTATGTTATGTATTTTATGTGATGCCACATATTTGAACACAATAAAAAAAAAAACAGAAAAAGCAATTTCCTCCTTGTTCCTTTGCCTGTGTTCCCCGGGGCTGGAGAGCTTCTGTTGGTCATACATTTAACTGCAAGTTTCAGTGACTGAAAGGAGCCAGGAACTAGAAATGTTATGAAGGAGACTTCATCCCATGGTCTTTTATTCTATGAGGGGACTTCTCTCCACTCTTTCACCCACTCCTTTCCTTGGGAGGAAAGGTGACTCTCCCTGCTCGGCAAGCTCTCACTCACCTTTAGAAGCAGCCTGCCCAAGGGAGGCTGCTGTAGAAAGAAGCCTTTACATCTCTGCAAGAGAAGTGTGGGGTTTTCCAGATTTTCCTTGAACTGGTTGGGTTACTTAAATTCTGAAATGAAGTATTAAGAAGCCAAATTGATTGTCCATTATGCTACATTCTTCAATCTAGATTTTACTAAATTGTTCATCCACCAAATACTCATTGACTATTTATGTGTTCCAAGCATTCTTCTAAGCACTTGGGACAGAGTAATGAGCTGCTATTTTTATATCTCTCTGCCCAAGTCCTGGGTTTTCATCAGGAAGGAAAACCAAACTGGGGAAGGAAAGAAAAACATGTTATGAATTGAACCCCTTAAGCCTCTACAATTAACTTCTTTTAATGTATGAATTACTAATATTTGTTTATTCAATATATATTGAGTCCCCATTATAAGCCAGTCACTAAGATGAATGACAGTCTTTGTGAAACTCCAAGTCTAATAGGAAAAAAAGAAACACCAGCAAGTACATTCAATATTTTATAATTGATAGATATTGTGGGCAGGACTGCAATTAACATATTCTTATTTTAATTAGCTCAGTATGGAATACATATCGAATTCTCAATATACCCTTAACTGAAAACAGTAATCCTCACCACTTTCTTTTTAAAATTCTGGCAAACACCAGAAATACAGAAATTTAGAAAGGAAGACTGAAGGGTAACAATGACAACAAAAAACCCAAAAAGCTTAATCTAAAATTAGGATGGAATCAGATATTATCATGCTTGGAGGTTAGTGTTAACAGGAATCAACATAAAATGGATAAGATTAGCCATCTGCAGGAATCGTGGCAGGAAATAAGCCACCTAAGAGATGATTCACAAACATATTGCTAGCAATTCGAGGGTGCTTTCTACATCTCGCTAGGAGTCTAGCATGCTTTCCTAAAAGAGAAGTCATCAATTTAAAATGTAACTAGTAGAAGATTAGTAGTAATTTAAGAAATTGCAAACTGTCATAAGGAAATGACAGAGGTTTTGGATGACAGATAAAAAGTATAGAAAATGAATGGTATATTCAGGGAAGGAAAGTTGCTGATTCTAAAGACCATTAGGGGATATGTTAGAAATATCCTAGGACCAAGAAGAGCAATCCATCCTGTTTGATAGTTGGATAACCCTTAATTATAGCTGAGTCTGTTCTTTATTCTATGTTCACTCATCAACCTGCTGATCCAACTGATGGCCAAGCATCAAGTCCCACCTGAGTGGCCCAGTAGTCATGCACAAATGGCCACTAATTGTCATCTTGTTAGATATAATCCCCAAAGTAAATTAATGAATGTATATGCTCACTGCCAAACCATTTAGTGAGTTGGATTAAGGGGCTTGATCCTCTAGAATCTGTTCATCTTAAATCACTAGTAAAATTGATGTACATTCTACATGTGCTACTATCATTCAGACTCAGGTATTTCGAACCATGGGGCATGAACAACTAGTTTGTCTGTCATTCTTTTCCTAATCCTCTCAACTTCATTCATTTTCCATCCACTCAGGCCCCAAATCTTAAAAACTTTCTTTGGATTCTCTTATCTACATCATAGTCTAACACTAATCACAACCAATTAATTTTCCTTCTTATACTTCCTTCTAAAGTCTAGGCCTTGAAGATATCATAATTATGTGGTGGCAAAGTATTTCCAAGTACAAATTGAGGTGATGACCTATGCCCACTCCTACTTCCTCATTTGCTCCCTAAGAGCCCCCCTCCAGATGAGAGTTAGGAGACATCCATTGCCACTGTGGACTCACTATAGAACCAGAAAAGGTAGAAAGTCTTGATTCTTGAGTTCAAAACCCTGGAGGTGATACTGAAAGACTCAGATCCAGATGTGTGACTTTCCTACCTAGACTAAAAAAAGAATCTTCAAGCTGAAAAAGAGGGCAATGAAGGGAGAGACTGGCAGAGAAAAAGAAATAAATATGAGTGTGAGAGTTGTGCCCTGCCTTCTGCCTCCTCATCATAAGGCCTGAGAGAAGACATCACTGATCCTCTTATTTAAGTTTGGGGACCCATAAATATAAAGTTGTTCTGATGGAGTAGGGCTGGAAGATAGCAGACTGTAAAACTGGGAGACAAATTCCCCTCCTGTTCCCTTCATGATTCCATCATTGAGAAGAACCCGCAAGGTGGCTCACATTCAGAAGCTAGCTGGGGACAATCTACCTAGTGTCACAGGTTGGAGTGGCATGGATGGCAACTGAAATCTCCCACAGCCCTCCAGTTCTGGAGACTGGGGTCATGGAACTTGCAAAAGTGCTCACCATCAGAATAAGGGAACTTCTCATGAGAAGGATTCTGTGTGAACCATCTTTTCTCCCAATGTCTGTCCTACACCTACATGGAGGCCAACAAGAGGAGTGACCACCTCAGGAACAGGCTCCACCATAGTATCTCCCAAATCTACCTTCCTACTCCTTTCACTGTATCCTGAAATGACAGTTAAAAACCCTGAAAAAAACACAGAATAGACCTTATTTTGCCCGGAAATGACTAGAGTAAATTTTCTCCAGCAAGTAAAGTGGAGGCTTAGCTCCAGAAATTAAAATGAATTATAGAAAATGAAGACAGTTATGGGTCTTGTTTATGTTGTTGCACACTTGACTAGGACCTTTAGAATTTGTACCTGCTACTTTCATATTACTAAAATATCTTTTTAATAAGCTCCCTGCATCCATCTTACACACCACTGTCAAATTAATCTTCCTAAATGCCTACTTTAACAGTGCATGTGATGGCTTCCTGTTGCTTTCAGGATGAAGTCCAAGCTCTTCATCCCTGAGGCATTGTGAAAGGCCCCACACCATCTGCTCCCCAACTACTTTTGAACATTTTACCTCCTGCTGCTTTCAATAGGAATCCTCTGTTTCCAGAAAGCCATCCTTCTAACTTTTAGCCCTGATGCGTTGTTCATTATCTTCTTACCATCTTCACCACATCTAAAATGTTCTCCCTGCTTCTTTTCTTTTATAGAAATCTCAACTTACCTTGTCATTTGCTTTAAAAAAAATTGTTTTTAAAGTCCATTCTTGCAATCTTCTGAACACACCTATCCATTTGCATTCCACTATGTCGTAGGAAAACTAGTGATGAGTTGCCAGGGGAAATGAAAGGAAGGGCAGATTATCTCAAGGTGAGGAAGGCTTCCTAGAAAGTTCACAAAGTTGAGTCATAAAGGCAGGTAAGATTTAGATATACAGAGATTGCAGAGATAGGGGAAAGGAGTCTACAAGGAAGGGATAAAATTATAAGCAAGGAAATTACCAATACATTTGGGGATTGTTGAATGGTTGAGGCAAGCACAAGCTGAATTTTATTTTCTTAACTTCTAAAATATTTACTGTCTGTTCCACTTACTCTTGTATGTAACTGATTATCTCTGTCTATACCATATCTTCTCTCTATATCTACCACATTCTATAAGTTATCTATCAACCTGCATATTGGAATGGTACACGACTTGTCTCTAAGTAGAATATTGCCTGGATGTCTTAAAAATCACAGATAATTTCTGACTACCAGTCCCTCTGACTGTAACTTTAATAAAGTCACCTTTACTAATTACAATATGTGAAAAGTTAAGGAAACTTAGATTCTTGGTCTGAGCACTGACCTCTCTATAGTACTAACTGTCATTTATTTCCATTTAGAATTTCTAGGAAATGAAATAGCTAATGCAACAGATGTATAGAGGCTTGGTTAACAATGATGATTACAGAATCTGGTATAATAAAAGCAACTAGAGAGAAGATAGTAAACATGGAAGAGAGAACAAGATGATCCAACATAAGGATAACTGGTTTTCTAGACACAGAAAACTACAACAAACAAAACAAAATAAGATGGTGCAAGCATATAGAAAAGATTTTTTTCTAAGTGGATTGTTCAAAGGAGCCTCTGATGCACAATATCACTGCTGAAGAAGTCATTCTTCTAGGAAGAATGTTGAGCTCCTAACATTACAAATTGAAGAACTGAAACTTTTTTCCCACAGAAAAAACAAATACTGGTTAAATTCTTTTAGGATTCGTTCAAGAAACTTTTGAGTTGAACGGGCTTTCATGGGCTGATTTAGGTGCAGAGTCAATGTTTTTGGAATTGTTTCTATGTGGAAATGTGTTCTGAGTGTCAAAGCCCTAATTTAGAAATAAACTTCTTGAACATAAATCACTTTTTCATTTGGAGACTATCTATATTTCTTTTGTAATGGCTTCAGAGTCTAGCAGAAAATTATACTCAGAACAGGAGTCCAGTAAATACCTGTTGGAAAAAGAACGAATGTATGCAGGTGCTTAATTCTGAATTCACTGGGTGAGAAGAGTAATAGTTTGTGTGCTGGATGGGAAATGTTCACATTCTTCAAGTGATAATTATGAGAAATCACAAACACCTACCACACACTAAAAATTATAATAAATCTTAGGGCAAAGGGCAGAGATGGTGGTTCCAGCATGTAATTGTCTCTTCTAAGAAGCCACAGATGTGACAAAACTCTGACATGGATCCAGAGTAAAAGGAAGGATTCAAAGGACTTTGGTAGTAAAATGGATCTGGGAATCCACAACTCTTTTAGAAAAGTGTATAACAATTTCCACTCTTAAGCCACATTTGATTCATTTATTCATTCATTTGTATTCATTTATGTATGTTTTTCCATTTATTTATTCAGCCAGTGTATTAGTTTTCTACCACTGCAGTAACCAATACCTCAAATTTAGCAGTTTAATACAAAACAAATGTATTATCTTACAGTTACATAGGTTAGAAGTACAGATGAAAATCAAAGTATTGCCTGGCTGGGATCCCATGTGGAGACTCAGAAAAGAATCACATGTAAACCCATTCAAGCTGTTGGCAGAATCCAGTTCCTTACAGATATAGAGCAAGGTTTTCATTTTCTTCCTGGTTGCCAGCTGGAAACTTCCCTTAGTTCCTAGATGTCCCTCTCTGGTCCTTGCATGTGGTCTTCTACATATAAAGGCCATCAGCAGGGCATTAATCCTTCTCATACTTGGAATCTCTCCAACTTCCTGTTCCCAGGATAATTCGGGACAGGGCCTACCCCCATCTTAAGGTTCATAATCTTCATTATATCATTAAATCCCTTTGCCATGAAATGCAATACATTCACATCTACGGATCTGGGTGTGAACTTCTTTAGGAGCTGTTCTGCTTACTACAACCAATAATAATTATTGTTGTTATGGGACTTTTTTATTTATAATGAATTTTATCTCAGTAAATGGGGGAGGAGGGCTGATCAGTAACCTTGCTGAAGTCCTGCCAAGAAGTAGTCTCTTAGTCACGTTTCATGAACAACCTCATATTTTAGCCTTTTAAAAAAAATCATTCCTAACCCTTGATTATGTTAGTGGTTTTCCACTGGTTATTTTAAAAATTATCAGTGTATTTTTTTAACTTATAGAATCATGAACAGCACACAGAAATTGCACACAAATATATAACATGGATATGACTTGTGTAACTAATTTATTGCTAAATCTTCTACCATGTAGGGAAATAGAGATTCTTATACATTGTTGCTGAGGTAAATTTCTGGAGTTTGATCTGGAAACATATAGAAAAGCCCAAAAATATGCATATTCTTTAACATGTAAATTGCCATTCTAGGAATGTCTCTTAAAGAAATAATAGTGAAAATCGATAAAGCTTTTACTATAAAGATGTTCAAGAGAGCAAAATGTGATAGCAAATAATTAATACATTCTAAGTATACAACAACGAGAAAACAGCAATAAATTATACTTTCTCTATACAATGAAATGATGTTTTATGATAAAACTAGGCAGGCCTGGAGATACGATCTCATAGGAGACCTGTGTCCCCAAATCAGAGTCAAACCTTGGGATAGCTAGATAGGGCCCAGATTCTTCCTTGCCCAATAAATACAAGACAGAAAAAACATCTGCATGGTGAATCTGGGCCAAGTTCTAGTACAAAGCAGGGAGCATAATTTTCCCTATCCCTGGTGTGACTTAGCTGTGGTAAAAGACTTCAGACCACAAGAGGTTTCCAAAACTCCAGAAAACACAAGCAACCTGCCCAAGGTTCTTGAGGTAGATCCAGACCTGGAGAGACTGTGTGGTCGTGATTCCTACAGGGACCAGCAGGAGAACCTGATAGGTAGGAGTGTAAATCCATGTAAGTTCCCTGGAAATTTTAGATGCAACCCCATGGCAGGGAAAAATCATGAACTGACTGTAACTAGTTTCTGCTACCAGTAGACTGATTTAGAAATAAAAATTAAGATGAATTATGGAAAATAAAATTACATTTCTTGCATATCTGAGATTTCTACACATAACACGCAGATAGAGAAAGACTGGAAGTCCAATATTCTATAACAGTGATGGTATCCATCACTCTAGGTGTTACCATTATGCATGATCTTGACTTGTTTGAAGTTATAATTTCCATTTGTTAAGGTAATGGAGTATGTATGAATCTCAAAAATGGAAAAAATAATATAATTCTTTATTTTCCCTTACAGTCTAATATAACCATCAGTCCTATGTAGCAGGAACTCTTGCTCAATTATTCTGGAGCACTGCCCATGTTTAATCAAGCTTCTGGGCCTTAGGCTGTGCTAAGGGGTGTGTGTGTGTATGTGTGTGTGTGTGTGTGTGAAGAGAAGAGCCACGCCCCCCATCATCATGTAGTTATCTGTCCACATTGGTTCCCACTGTGTCATCCATTGTCATTCACCCACAAGTCCTTTGACTTATACAGTTCTTTGTAGGATTTTCTTATAATCCTTTTTATTTCTGTAAGGACAGTAATAATGTCCCCTATTTCATTACTATATTTTAATAGCTTGAGTCTTCTAAGTTCTCCTTCCTCCCTTCCTCCCTCCCCCTCTCTCTCTTTCCTTCTTCCTTTCTTCTTTTCCCTTTCTTTTGTTTGCCAGTCTTGACAAAAGTCTGTCGATTTTGTTGATCTTTTCAAAAAAATAACTTCTGATTTGTTGATTTTCATGATTGTTTTTCTACCTTCTATTTCATTCATTTCTGTGCAAACCTTTATTATTTTATTCCTTGTACTTGTTTTGGGTATAGTTTTTTCCTTTTTTTCTGGTTACTTAAGGTGGAAGCTTAGGTCATTGATTAAAATCTTTCTTTTGTTTTATTATTTAATTTTTTTAAAGATTTATTTAAGAAAGCTCTACACCCAACGTAGGGCTCAAACTTGTGACCCCGAGATCAAGAGTCACATACTCCACCTACTAAAGTCAGGTGTCCCTCTTTTGTTTTAAATATAGGTGTTTATAGCTATAAATTTCCTTTTAAGCATTATTTTAATTGTATGCCATAAGTTCTATATTAACTTAAAAAATAGCTGGTTTTAACACTAACTCAATTTCAATAAAATACAGAAACTTGCTTGAATATATCTATATTCCTTTTCCCCTCCTTTGTGCTATAATTGGCATATAAATTACATCTTAATGCATTATGAGTCCATCAACATAGATTTTTAAATGTAAACCAAAAAATTTGTTTATGCAGTTATTTTTCAGTCAGATAGAAGAAAAGAGTTACAAAAATACATCAATATTACATTTTATATTTACCTATGCAATCACATTTACTGATGCTCTTCATTTCTTCATGTGGATTCAAGCAACTGTCAAGTGCCTTTCACCTCAGCCTGGATGACTTCCTTTACTGTTTCTTGCAGGGTAGGAATTTGTCTGCTGGGAACAAATTTTCAGTTTTGTTTGTCTGAGGATGTCTATTTTCTCCTTCATTTTTGAGGCATAGTGTTGCTGGGTATAAGACTACATTGACAGTCTTTTTCTATTAGCACATGAATACACTTTCCAACTGCCTTCTGGTTTCTATAGTTTCTGATGAGAAGGCAGCTGTTAATCTCATTGAGGATCCATACGTTATGCTCTTTTCAAAATTCCTTTGTCTTTGTCTTTCAACAATTTGACCATGTGACTATGTATGGATCTCCTTGAATTGATCAAGTCTGAATTTGTTGAGCTTTATTGATAAGGCTGGCTTTTTTTTTAAATCAAATTTTGGAAGTTTTCAGCCATTATTTCTTCAAATATTCTTTCTGCCCCTTCGCTCTCTTCTCTTTCTGAGATTCTTATTTTGCATTTTTAGTACATTTCTTTCTATGTCACAGGTCTCTGAAGCTCTGTTCATTTTTCTTCATTCTTTTTCCTTTCTGTTTCCCAGACTGTACAATCTCAATAGACATATCCTCAGGTTTACTGATTCTTTCTTCTTCCAGTTCAAAATTTTTGTAGAAACCCTCTAATGAATTTCTAATTTTATTTGTTGTGTTTTAAAACTCCAAAGTTTCTATTTGACTCTTTTGATAATTTCTTTTATTGATATTCTCCATGTATTGACATATGGTTTTTGTTGTTGGTTTGTTTTGATTTTTTTGTTTTGTCTTGTTTTGTTTTTTAGATGTTGTTTCTTTAGTTCTTTGAGCATACTTTAACTGATTTAAAGTCTTTGTCTAGTAAGCCCAACATTTAGACTGTCTCAGGGGGAGACCTACTGACTGCTTGGTTTCCTGTGTATGGCCACACCTCCCTATTTCTTTACCTGTTATGTATATATATTCCCCCCTCCCCCTGAAACCTGGAAATTTTATGTAATATAAAGTGGTAACTCTGGAAATAAGCTACTTCCCTACTTCCACCAGAATTTATTATTGTTACAGAGTGTTTGTTGTTGTTCTCGCCATTGCTGTTCTTGCTCTTTGCTTGTTTAATGACTTTCCTAGACTAATTCTTTCTTCCGTGTGGAGTGCAGCCACTGAAATCTGCTCAATTAGGTTAGTGCTCAGGTGATGCTGGTCAGAGACTTTCTCAGCCAGTTGGATTAAACCAATTTTTGGTTTGAACAGACACGTTTTCCACCCATTTGTGAGGGGCTCTGTGTGTGTGTATAGGGATCACTTTTACCACTTGGGCAGTTTAAAAGTCGGTCTTAGCCTCTTCTTCTGTTTGTGCAGACCACCAGGCCACAAGTTAGAGACTGCAGTTCTCTGAGATCTTTCCTGGACATGCACATAGTCCTACCCATGGGTGTGTGGTCTTCAACATCCTAGGGGATGACAAAGCTTTTCAAAGCTCCTTTGGACATCTCATTCCCCACATCTTCCTTTTAACTTTTTTTTGGCCACCTTTTGTATGTTCCAACTGTGAAGTATCATAGCCTCAAGCAGAGGTGATATTAAACAATTACTATTGTTTATTTTTGAAAATTGCTTTTGGGGTTCTGTGTCAGGTCAAATAATGACTACACCCTATGAATGTAGCTCTTCCAGGAAGCTGAGGGACAAGTCAAACAGTGACAAAGCTGTGGGCATGAGACTTCAGGAGAGGTTTCAAACCCAGTCTGCCTCCCCTGGGGTTTACATTACAACTAATTTTTCAAGGTCCTACAAAGTTGGGGAAATGGAAAAACAAAACAGTTCAGTTATTATATTTATAGTCTGACCATTTACTCTCTGACTCTCTCTCTCTCTTTCTCTCTCTCTCTCTCTCACACACACACACACACCGTTTATATATCCAATATTGACATCAGAAAAACACCAAGATACACATTGATTTAAGTATCTCTATCCATTTGTTAAGGTCTACCTCATTTTCCCAATTCTGGTTTTCTCATCAACTCTGTCTTCCCTCCACTAATTTAAATTCTCCTTCCTTTTATTCAGTAGTGCTTGGTCATGCCCATGTGGTATTACTTTTCATCCTGGATTATTCTTATTTGTATGTGTCTTCCCAATATTTGAACATACTATAGGACCAAAAAAGAAAGGAGCAAATGGACACGATCACCACCAAAAAGTGATAACATTTAATAATAAGGTAAGAGGAGACCCCTCTGATTGTATCTTTTTTTTAAATAATAATGTTTTTAAAGTTTCAAAAAGATACAGTTCTGTCTCTATGAAACCATATGGTAAAAAAGACCCCTCAGTAGTAGAGTTGGTTATAACCACTCCTGGAAATGAGGCCCAAATCTAATTATGCCTGCTGTGTAAAAAAAATTATTCAAAGCCACTTGGACAAGGAGAGAAAAGGAGAGAAGGTAAAGAAGATTACAGAGAAAAACTCCAAGTATGAGTAAGCAGATCTACGAGGTGGTAGATTTATGGTCCTCCCTGTTACCTGTGCCTGGAATGGGACTTGACAATTTGCTTCCTAAAGGACACATTATTCTACAGCCAAGGGCACCTACATGGGTTCTAGACTCAGCTCCTGCAAAGAAACCAAGACCAGTCTAGGGCCAGTCTTATATAACTCTGAGCCTATTTTGGTAACAAAGAATAGAACCTAAAAGTATAAAAGATGACTTAATGTGGAAGTGTGTCTTTTATAGACATAGTAGATGTGGAAGCCAAGTTTAGTCTCTTTTGATATTTAAACTGAATAGAAGTTTTTCTTTGGAAGCGTGCCACACTTGGAAGCTTTTCTCCATGCTGTGATGAACTCTTATTTCACATTAGAGGTCTACTGGTTTGCAGCCCTGATCAAGTAGCAAGGAACAGATTCTGAATTAGGGAATAAAGGTTATAAGAACAATGTAAAAACATAGCTGTAGTGGGTTAAAAATTCTGCGCCATTCTCTTCAAGCCTAAGTCTTTTAGTTTTGATTAAAAAGATCACAGAGAATGAGTTACTTAGATCCCTTCCAAAGGGGCTTGCTAGCTTAGAGACCACACTGATAAAACCAGGAAGATTAACTATACTCCATTTCTGATATGGGGCCCAGACTCCCTTTGGATGAATGATGGAGTCTGACTTTGGTTACAGAGATCACTGATTAGATTTTTCAGGTGGGGACAAGTAAAAATAAGCAAGAATATAGTACACGATGTATCTAATTGTGATCTTTCTTTATGCATGTAAATATGAAAATAATGGTATAAATATGTATATTCATTTATACTAGTTTCTTGGTATAAAAATAGGATAAACATGAGAAAACATTAAAAAAATGTTTACATGAAGGCAGAGTAAATTTTATAATCATCAAACTTTGCTCAATACATTTAATATAAATGTATTTTTCTCATCATGGCTAAATGGAAAATAGACACCACAATCAGTTTGAGTTTCTTTCTATGCCCAAAAACTTTTCAGTTCTGCTCACTCATTATACATGCTTGAAGACTTTAGAGCATTGGATATATAAACATTTGTCACTGTGGTCTATTCTGCCTTCAAGTGACAAAGCCTGTTTTATCTGCTAACTTTAATTACTATGGATGGTTCCTTATCTGTGCTTACAACTGGCTGATCCCATCCTTCTAGTCATGGTCTTGGATGACACTGGATGACATTCAGAAGACACTGGATATTTTCTTTTCTCGGGCTTGGAATTCCTCTATCCAGCTCAGAAGGCAACAATCCCGCAACCCCTCCATGGAAATGGTGCTACCCTTCAAATTGGTTTGCTTACTTGGCAATCACATGAGTGTACCACTCATTCACTGGAAATGGACTTAATGATGGGAATTGCTTTGTTAAATCTTGAGTTCCCATATCTTACAACCATTCACAGTGCTTTACACAGTCACTTTTTACCCTAAGGTAGTTTTGCCCTTCTTTTTTTTCTTTGAATCATATTTCTATTATCCAACCTTAGAGATGAAATACTTATGAATATTCTACCGTCTCATACTCATATTTACTTTTAAATTCCAGACACTTTGGGCTATAGTTGGAATGTCCCTATGTCCATGATATTAATTCTTCACCATTCAAAGAGCTCTTTCTTTTCAGTCTCAATTGGGCTCTTAGCAGTAAAGTCAGACTCTTAGAAGAACCAAATGAAAATGTAAATTGGTGCTCTTTTAATTAACATCATTCTTGCTTTTCATTGATGTAAGCCTTCCATCTGAATACTGGAAGACAATATTTTTTGGTGAGGACAGGAACTGAGTTAAAAGGATGGCTTGTTGCCCAAACAATGTAAAAATCAGATGTCTGGGAAAATGGGTATAAATTTCTAAAGTAGTGTCTCTCCAAACCACCCCAAAAATAAATGCAAATGCTTGGGAAGTAAGGGACAATTGAATTCATTATATGAGTATAAACTTTAGTATAATGTTTTCTGTTATTGGATATATTTCTAGCTTTAAGTTACAAAACTAAGGCTGTGGTGCATATTCATGATTGTTTTAAAAGTTCTTTCTTTTTAAAAAATATTAATAAATTTACAGGCATACCTCAGAGATGCTGAGGGATCAGTTCCAGACCAGAGCAAAAAATAAATATTGCAATAAAGTGAGTCAAATGCTTTGTTTGGTTTCCCAGCACATATAAAATTTATGCTCACACTGCATTGCAGTCTATTATGTGTACAATAGCATTTGTCTAAAATACAGCGTATATACCTTAATTTAAAAATACTTTATTGCTGGGAGCACCTGGGTGGCTCAATCGGTTAAGGGTCTGCTTTTGGTTTAGGTCACCATTCTCCAGGGTTTTGGGATTGAGCTCCACATCAGGCTTCCTGCTCAGCAGGAAACCTGCTTCTCCCTCCCCCCTGCTGCTCCCCCTGCTTGTGCTCTCTCTCTCTCTCTTTCTCTCTCTCTCTCTGACAAATAAATAAAATCTTAAAAAAATATTGCTAAAAATGCAAACCATCATCTGAGCTTTCAAGGAGTCAGAGATACTAATCACAGATCACTATAAGAGATATAATACTGATGACACTGTTTGAAATATTGTGAGAATTTCCAAAATGTAACACAGAAACACAAAGTGAGCAAATGCCATGGAAAAAAATGATGCAAACAGACTTGCTTGACGCAGGGTTGCCACAAGCCTTCAATTTGTAAAAACACACCATACCTGCAAAGTACAATAAGGCAAAGCGCAATAAAATGAGGTATGCCAATTTTTCATGTTATGAATATGTTTGCTAAATATGAAAATTTTAGGTAATATGCTTGAGTAAAAAGAAGAAATTAAAAATTGTTCAAGACAGTTATCATATGGTTTCACTTTCTTGTGGAACATGAAGAATAGCATGGAGGATATTACGAGAAGGAAGGGACAAATGAAGGGGGGTAAATCAGAGAGGGAGAGGAACCATGAGAGACTGTGGACTCCAGGAAACAAACTGAGGGTTTCAGAGAGGAGGAGGGTGAAGGGACAGGTTAGCCCAGTGATGGGTAGGAAGGAGGGCACCCACTGCATGGAGCACTGGGTGTTATAGCAAACAATGAGTCGTGAACAGTACATCAGAAACTAATGATGTACGGTATGGTGACTAACGTAACATAACAAAATTTTTTTTAAAAAGGCAAAAAAATTACTCATAATCCCACCACTTATAAAATTGGGGGTCTGGCATGCTTATTTCGAGAATGCATGGTATTCACAGTTGAAACCTTGTAATACTCAACAGGGTGTAAATTATAAATATAAGGTGGATAAAATATCTCATTAAATAGTAAGCTTCCATTATTTGAATTTTAGCAAACATTTAAATTATATCTATAAAAGTCATCTCTCTATATTTCACCTCTATGTCTCCCTAAGTCCCTCAAGCCCAGTAAAATTAGTCATTTTAGATGTGGTTTATATTTGGAATGACAACTACTCTGAATATAAACAGGTATTAGTTAGATAACGGCTGGCAATCAAAGGCTTAGGAGGGCCTTGCAACTGATTTCTAAAATTTCCTGGGCAAATATGGAGTAATATAAACCCCTAAACCTTGTCCAACATGACCACAGTCTCCCCAAATGGCCAGAGGGAGCTCAGACCTACCGTGGTATCTTTCACTAGGGGAGACAGGGGCTCACAGGCATAGGAACTCAGGGGCTAATCTGCACCCAGTGAGGACCTCTCTTCCCTAGGGATCAAACAATGCCAGCTTTCCTCTGCCCTCCAGCAAAATCACACAAAGGGAAATTATGCCTGACTTATTCACAAGAGTTTTTGAGAGTAAATAATGAAAAGGCTAAGGGATAATTAATAGATTCAATTAATTTAAACCTTCAAAATAAAATCTAACTGTTCCAAAAGAAAGGCAAATGAGCCATTTCAGGTTGGGGAGGCTGTGATACTCCACCCCATCAAAGAAATTTTGTTAGCATTGGAAACAGCTGGGGAATAAATAAACAGGCATAGCCCTGCATGGTTCAGCACTGAAACTGATTCTTTAAATTTTTACAAAGTTTCAAAAACGTGGAAATAAGGTAAAATGTCTAAACATGCACTTGACATCAGGCTCTGCTGTGAGTCAACGTGCTAAGCCTAATAGAAACTATAATATAATATTTGTTTGAAGCTGAAACGAGTCATTGGGAAGGCTTTAGTCTGGGTAAGGAAGGACAAATTATAGGAATAATGACCTACACTGTGCTTGTTGGGTTACAGATTTATCATGGAACCCTATTAGCATCTTACTTTGTGCTGTGCCCCCTGTTAGCTGCTTTCACACGTATTTTTTACATAATCCTCAAAATAAATCCTGTAAAATTATGTATTCTCATTGTATATATAAAGAAACCAGTGTTAAGAAAGTGTAAGTCGTTTAGCCAAGGTCATAGAGCTAATATGAGGCCAAACCATCCTTGAGTGGTCTTCATAGACCTGTCAGTTTTAATCCAAGAAAAGGTGTGGGAAGTATTATAGACTTCACATCGCAGACCCTGGCACAAATTCTTACTCTAGCAAACATTGTTATAATTTTTTAGACATAATCAGAAGGAATATTAGAAAGTAAATAAATCTTACTGTCATATTACATTTCTAGTTGGAGTAATATTTGCAATCTTAATGTACATCTCTTCCAAAACAAGATATATTGGAGCTGGAGAAGGTCCAGTGATTGACAGTAAAGACAAATCTGCTCTTAGGCAGTGATGTCTGTTCAACTCTGTGTATCTCTGACCACGTGCTGCTTAACAACATCATCACAACAACAAAGCAAGTTCAAGTGCACTAATGTTGTAATGGTCTTGCATCTAAATAATAATTTGCACTTCCCTCTGTCTTCTCCTTTCGAACATAAAATGGGTATCTGCTGTTTTTTGGTGTCCTCTCCCCAACCAATGTCTACTTGCAGATAGGCTTTTCCTTCCAGCCACGCCTCTCTCCTGTGCCTGGAGTTCTTTTGTCTCCTGAAAGGTTTTGCCCACGCTCCAGGAATGAAGGGAATGACCCAGGCTGACTCGTCTGCTCTCAGTGATTGGCTCAGAGTTTGTCATGTGACTCAGGATAGCCAAATCAGAGCGAACCCGTTGTATTAAATTCCAAGGTTGTTGTAACGAGTTCTCACAAACCTGGTAAAAACAACAAGCTCGCTGTCCACCAGTTCCTCTGAACTCTGCTTCATGAGGCCAAAATCAAGGTGTCAGCAGGGCCATGCTCCTTCTGGAAGCTCTAGGGGAGAATCTGCCTCTTGTCTCTTCTGGCTTTTGGTGTCTGCCTGTGTTCCTGGACTTGTGGTCGCATTGTCCCCAGTGCTGCCTCCGTGGTCACCTTACTTTTCTTTTTCTGTGTGTGTGGGGGTGGGGGTGGGGTCTCCCTCTACCTTCTTCTTATAAGGACACTTGGGATTGCTTTTAAGGTCCACCTGAAAAATCCAGGATAATGTCCCCACGTTAAGATTTGTAACACAGTCATATCCGCAAAGACCTTTTTTTCCTTCTTCTTCTTCTTCTTCTTCTTCTTCTTCTTCTTCTTCTTCTTCTTCTTCTTCTTCTTCTTCTTCTTCTTTCTTCTTTTTTTTTTTGTTATAAAATAGTATTTTCTNTCTTCTTCTTCTTCTTCTTCTTCTTCTTCTTCTTCTTCTTCTTTCTTCTTCTTCTTCTTCTTCTTTTTTTTTTGGTTATAAAATAGTATTTTCTGGTTTGGGGAATTAGGCCCTTCTATCTTTAGATGGCCATTATTCAGCCTACTATACCTGGGCAGAATTAATGAGAGGAAACATTATCATTTGTATTCTGGACTCGGGCTTTGAGTATATGGCCTGCAGACATCTGCCCGCAAGGGAGAACCTGCCCGAGAATGACCAGCAGGAGAAGGAAGAGAACACAGAGAGAGTGGGGCCTAATGACACCCTTTCAGGATTCTCTCAGGCAGTAAACTAGGCCAGCTTCTGGATTACAAGTTATTTAAGCCTGTAAATTCTCTTTTTCCTTAAGCCAGATTTTTGTTCTTCTTTCCCGAGGGAGGGACTCGTGTAAATTACATCTCCACTATTAGAGTATATCTTCCGGAAAAGTATCTCACATTAGGGCCATTTCATAATCATAGGGGCTTGGAAATCTTCTATTTAAACCCAGTACTTTGGAATACACACGTGTGCCTTTTATGAACACTGACTCAGAGTCAACGGTAGAATACAGGTGTTCCTGAGCCCTGTTAGGCTTTTTTCGCTTTTCCCATTGTCCAGAAATGCTTCTTATTCTCTCCTTTCATGCTGTTTTTCTTTCCGCATCACCTGACTCCCACTCTATTTCTATTCCTTTCTCACTTCAAAGGTTTCCCAATTGAAATGTGCTGAAGCAATTGAAACGTGGTACCTTGGTGAATTACTGTCAGACACCGTAACCTTTGGACCAGCTAGAATCTTGTTGGGAGAGGAGACAGTGTATGTTGGTGAAAGCTTAGAAAAAAAGAGTCGCAAGCAATTTCACCTTGGTAAAGTTCTATATGAAGAGAAAATAATTTTTAGAAAGTTATTTGGCAAATGGGCCATTAGCTATTGACAATTAAACTTATCTCTTTTGTATTTTTTCTTTCTATTGACAGTTAACACTTTGGTTATCAAGTTTTCTGAGCATATAAAGTAAAATATATGTTGCAGATACAAAGATTTGGGGTGATGTGAAGCAGTGTAGCTTTCGAGATGTCATATTTAGAAGGTGGCTTTTAAAAAGTGCTTCACAGTGTTTCTGTTAACAAGACTGGAGGAGCCCGGGCCGAGCAGGTAGATATTTGGCAGGTATGTGACCAGGTGAAAACTAGATTAAGGGGCTAATAATCAATGTTCATCCAGAGGGAGGTCCTTAGGAGATTTGCCAAAGGTTCTCTTTTGTTTGATGTGTTTATTAATAACTTCAACCAAGCCAGAATGGTATGTTTATTAAGTGCAAGTATGACATGAGCTGGGAGAGACAAAGAGTACACACTGAATGACAGAATCCAAAATGAAACTGACAAGTTAGATCTCGAACTAAATCTCATGAAACCAATTTGAAGTGGCCTCTATTTTAGATTAATATTTAGCTTCACAAATCCAAGATGAGGGTACTATGGATTAACAGCCCTTTCTTAAGAAAAAACAAAAACAAAAACCCCACAAACAACTTAACTTTTGGTTAATTTCTTGATTAACATGACCCAAAATATTTGAAAAAAAAAAGTTACCAAAAGAGTTAACTGAATCATGGTTCTTTGGCAGATCAACAGAGTCCAGACCTGAGGGAATGACAATGGCCACCGCCATCTTCATAGCGGTCACTGTACTTACATTGAGAAACAAGTAAACTGAGTGTGGTCCAAAAAACAATGACCTGACGATGGATGGCAGGAAACCATGCCATCTGAGGTAGTACTGAAAGAACGAGGACGCTTAGTGAGAAAAATGAAATTCCTAAATCTTAAAATGTGCTTTCAAAATTTTTAACCATACAGAATTCTCGGTCCCATTCTCAGAAATTTGGATCCTGTAGCAGTTAGGTAGGAGACTTCACACATCTTTTTACAAACCTCCCCAGGTTTGTAATTAATCAGACAGATTAATTCTTAAAACTCAGATTGTATGATTTCTAGAGCATCCTCCAGCTTATTTTATGCTCCTAAGAATTTTTGCTTCCTGAACCGTACATATATTTGAAAACATTTCTTAAAATGGTTCCCGCCTCCGACATAATGTGTTTGCTTGTTGCCAAATACTGAGTTAGATTCCAGGCAATTGTCACTGTTTCTTACACCCTGCCCTGCCCCCAACCTCCCCTCCGCTAAGGAGTTTTAGCAAATACCACACCCAGCATGCAGCCTCCCAGAGGGAAAATATAGGCTAGGGCCTGAGAATCTGTCATTTCTGCGGAGCTTCAATGATACATAGAAAGATACATTCAATGAGACCTTTCATTTGCTAAAGAATTTCGTCTTTTATAAATGGATAAGTCTTGTTTCAGGGACTGCTTGGGTACAAACAAAGGCTAAAAAGTTAACCAATGCCCCTTGGTTAATCAGTTATAATTCTACTGGGTAGGAGGTGGGGGGGTGGGGTCCAGTGACCATCCACACATCTGTATGTGTCATGGGAGGGTCTGGGGGATCAGACCCATCATTTGTGCCCCCTTCATTGGTCCTCAGGAGTTCACGTGTGTCAACCCCATTACTGCTAATGTGAGTTATGTGCACTTAGCTAGGGAAGAGATCCTTGATAATTGTGGGACTCTGGGTTTGAAAAGCAAAGTCACATTTAATGTTTCAGACTTTTGTGAAGCCTTCCTGGCAGCCTTATTAATTTGTTCTTATTTTGGTAATCACTGTTCTTTCGTCTGAGTGGTTATTTTAAAATGGGAAAGGAACCTAAATTAGTATTTTACATTTTAAGACATACATTTGCATCCGTCATAAACTTTAATTTATACTTTGGCCAAATAATTTTAACAGTTGCTATAAAATCAGTTATTTAATAATAGTCTTTACTACCATATTGAATGCAGCAGGAGACAAGTTTAATAGCCTCGTGTCCACAACAAATTTCCAGCTATTATCCGTACATCCCACATGCTTTTGACAACTCCACGGACTAGTCAAGTTCCCACTGATTGCATTATTTGAATCTTGCTAAAAACTAGTTTGCCATGTGCACACAGTAGTTTTTTAGTGAATACATCTGTTTTTCCAACCTCAATTTCTTTTGCTTTCTCAGATTTACATCATTATAAAAACTACTGTTATTTTCAATAGAATAATTTCCATAATCATATATGTGCCCCTTAATAGAACATCTGCAATTCAATTCTAAAGCACAAAGAGGAAGATGCGTGTAAATGACATTTAACATTTACATTTGTATTAGCAAACAGAAGAGGAGATTTCAAGGGGGTTAAAAAAACACATTTTAGACACATGCCAAGACAGTTAAGTAAGAAAATTTAAATTGGGCAATTTGAGAAAAAAAAAGTAAAATAAAAAAGTATAAAAGTAGAACACTAACTTGATCTCTGTTTTTGGCAGCTTGCTTTTTAAAATTATGTTCGTTTGCTGAAAAGCACAAATACAGCTTTAATTGACTTATCCAAATTTGAGATAACTTTGTCTGAATTTAAGAAACTCTAAAATTATTAAATCCAATTAAGTGAAAATCTCAACTTACCTAATTTATCTTTGTATCTTCTAGAACACATAAAACCCAGTGCAGAACTTGACATGTGGAAACGGAGTATGATATGTGAGTGAGTAAATGTAAGGACTTGTCAAAAAATTAAGACTTTTTGAACTTGATTGTTGGTTAGCTGACATTAATTCTTTTTTTTTTCCTGGTGATACATGACCCTTCATCATTTAATTTATTAATTCAATAGGTACTCATCGAATACTCATTATAGGTGTTTGGGTTACATCAGAGATTTACTGTTTTTCCTAGAATATTTAATTATTTAATAGTAAAGTATTAGCTTCAAGTACACAACACAGTGACCCTAGCTTCAAGTACACAACACAGTGACCCAACAACTCCTTGTGTCATGCCATGCCCACCACAAGTGTCACCCCCATTCACTACCAGTTTACTATATTTCCTGTGCTGTACTTTTCATCTCCATGACTTATTTATTTGACTACTAGAAGTTTGTACCTCCTAATCTCCTTTACTATTTTACCCATCCTCCCATCCCCTATCCCTCTGACAACCATGAGTTTGTTCTCTGCATTTATGAGACTGCTTCTGTTTGTTTTTTAGATCCCATATATAAGTGAAATCATGTGGTATGTGTCTTCTCTGTCTGATTTAATTTCACTAAGTCTAATACTCTCTAGGTTCATCATGTTGCTGCAAATGACAAATATTTCATTCTTTTTTATGGCTGAGTAATATTCCATTATATATCTATGTATATGCCACATCTTCTTTATCCATTCATCTATCAATAGATACTTGTGTTTCTTCCATATCTTCACTATTATAAATAATGCTGCACTGAACGTAGGGGTGCATATCTTTTTGAAGTAGTGTTTTCATTTCCTTTGGGAAAATACCAGTGGTGGAATTATACAATATTTCTGTTTTTAATTTTTTGAGGAACTTCCATGCTGTTTTCCTCAGTGGCTGTACCAGTCCGTATTTCCACCATCAGTGCATGAACATTCTTTTTTCTCCACATCCTCTCCAACACTTGTTCTTTCTTTCTTTTCTTTTTTTTTTTAAGATTTCTATTTATTTATTTGACAGAGAGAGAGATCACAAGTATGCAGAGGCAGATAGAGGGAGAGGAGAAAGCAGGCTCCCTGCTGAGCAGAGAGCCTTATGTGGGGCTCTATCCCAGAACCCTGAGATCATGACCTGAGCCAAAGGCAGAGGCTTAACCCATGGAGCCAACGCTTGTTATTTCTCATCTTTTCGATTCTAGTCATTCTAACAGGTATAAGGTGATATCTCATTGTGGTTTTGATTGGGCATTTCCCTGATGACAGTGATGTTGAGCATCTTTTCATGTGTCTGTTGGCCATCTGTATATATTCTTTGGAAAAATGTCCTCTACCCATTTTTAACCAGATTAGTGGTGGGTTTTTTTGTTGTTGAGTTGGATATTTGGGATGTTTGGGATATTAATCTCTTATCAGATACATCATTTGCAAATATCTTCTCCCATTCAGTAGGTTGCCTTTTTATTTTGTTGATGGTTTCTTCTGCTGTGCTTTTTTTATTTTGCTGTAATCCTACTAGTTTATTTTTGCCTTTGTTTCCCTTGCATGAAGAGATGTTTCCCTTGCATGAAGAGACATATCAGAAACAGGTTGCTAAGGGAAATGTCAAGTTGGGATTATTCTTGAGAAATAAAATGATTTGCAATCTTTGAAAATTTGCGATGCCTCAAAATAGTGTGTGGAAACAAATGAAGACCAAGCAAATGAAAACAAAGGGTATTTATTAAGATCTTGCTATAGCAAGAGTGTCAGGCGCCATCACCTGTGTTTGCCTAAGACTCAAGGCAGGTAGAGAAAGGGGAAAGCTTTAGGGTGGGAAAAAGAGATGGCCAAGAGTTTGCCCTGCTTGGACCATCATGGCATGGGGCAGCTGGAAGTGGACTAACTAGAAGAGAGGCATCCTTTATGATTGGGTAGGGGTAAGAATTTCGCTTTCATTCGTTGGTCCTAGTTGGAAGCAGGGACAAAAATTAGAGCAGATGTCAGTTATTAATCAAGTTCTGGCCATTTGGGGCCAACTGTTACAAGCGGTAATGGTCTGATTTTCTACAAGTCTGACTTATATATAGCAGGTTGGCTCCCTGGGCTTGGTAGTGTAGGCAATGGTTGGTTTCCTGGACTTGTTGCTGCAGAATGTGGGTCAGAGTTTTGTTTTTATCATTTGGTCTGGCTGTTGCCTATTTATAAATTTAGTGTCTCAAAGGCTCAGAAATAGGGCAAGTTGTAGAATCCAAGGAACAAAGAGCAAATTAGGGTTGAGAAACTATGTTGTCCCCTGTAACAAAAATGTGGTTTGGCAATTTAGTTGACTTTTTGAGAAATTTAATTTGTTATATTTAATTTGTAACTATTACAGTTACATAGGCACAGAATCTGTCATGATGAGCACCTTATGACAACACACACACATTCATTCACACACACACTTCCTGTTCTTAGGGGCAATCACCGTTGACTCTTGGCCATTTCTTTTGACATTTATTTTCATATATCTAAATACCATGTTTACATACTGCTAATTTAAGACTTGGCTATTGGTTGCCCACCTTGGAGGGTAAAGATTCAGCTCCCTTTCACTGTCACCCTTCACTACCATCACCCCTTTGCCCCTATCCAGTAGAACCACCAGACTTCCGTGCTCCCATCCTCTCAATACAGTTATATGCTCATTTGGGTCAGATGAGTATTTGTTAAAATTATTATAACAACAAAATGCTGTTCACAGCTGAGACATGTTGTGCCCCATGATCACATTTCCTCTTGTTCCCATGTTTTAGTAATTAATAATGAACTTACTTCTTCCTGGCTTAATTTTCCAGTTATCTAATTTATATTTTTTCTTTTTTTTTTAAAGATTTTATTTATTTGAGGGCGCCTGGGTGGCTCAGTGGGTTAAAGCCTCTGCTTTCGGCTCAGGTCATGNCCTACCCCCCCCTTTGCCCTACCGCAGGGCCGGGGCCTTCTTCCCCCCCCCCCCCTGCCTGCCTCTCTGCCTCCTTGTGATCTCTCTCCCTCTGTGAAATAAATAAATAAAATCTTTATTTATTTATTTTTAAAGATTTTTTATTTATTTATTTGACACAGAGCAAGAGAGAGATTACAACTAGGCAGAGAGGCAGGCAGAGAGAGAAGAGGAAGCAGGCTCCCCGCTGAGCAGGGAGCCCAATGCGGGCCTCGATCCCAGGACGCTGAGATCATGACCTGAGCCGAAAGCAGAGGCTTTAACCCACTGAGCCACCCAGGCGCCCTAAATAAAATCTTTAAAAAAAAATGATTTTATTTATTTGACAGAGAGATAGAGAGCAGAAGTAAGCAGAGAGGCAGGCAGAGGGAGAGAGAGAAGCAGGCTCTCTGTTGAGCAGGGAGCCCGATACGGAGCTCGATCCCAGGACCCTGGAATCATGACCCGAGCCAAAGGCAGCCGCTTAACCAACTGAGCCACCCAGGCGCCCCTCCAGTTATCTAATTTCTATCACCAATTTATTCCAAACTCTGCCTACAAATATCGAAATCTCCTCTCAGTATGTTTAAACATATTAACATATTAAGTTCATCTTGGAGATATCTCTTATGGACCTGCTGACTCAATCCAGTCTTCATTGGGTCTTGGCACAGCTGTCATCCTGACATCTCCCTACATTATAACCATGAAAATTCTGTCTTTCCTGTGCTGAATCCCTTGTATCTCAAACTCTATGCCCTTTTACTTATCTATTTATTTATTTATTTAGAGAGGGGGCGGGGCAGAGGGACAGAGAGAATCTTAAGCAGGCTCCACACCCAACATGGAGCCTCTACATGGGGGTTGTTGTGGGGCTCGATCTCATAACCCTGAGGTCATGACTTGAGCAGAAATCAAAAGTCTGATGCTTAAAGGACTGAGCCATCCAGGTATCCCATTTTATGCCCTTTTACTTCCTGGTTTGCTGGCAGTACTTTCCTTAGAAGGAGTTCATTGTTTTGAAGCTTTGCGTATTTGAACAGGTCTTAATTTCACCCTCACACTTTATTGTAGTATGGCTGAGAATAAAATTCCAGATGGGAAAAAATTCCCCTTCAGAATTTTGAAGGTTTTGTTCTATTGTTTTCCAGCCTTCTGTGTGCTGTTGAGAAGTTGACATCATTCCATTTCACAATCGATTTCTTGAAACCATTTTTTTCCTCTCTGGAACCTTGTGGAATTTTTTCTTTGTCTCACTGTTCTGAAATTGTACAATCATGTGCCTTGGGCTGGGTCTATTTTCCTCAGTTATGCTGGATACTCAAAGGGCTTTTTTAATCTGGAGAGCCATGTCCTTTATTTCCAGGAAATTTTCTTGGTTTATTTCCTGATTATTTCTTTCCCACAGTTTTCTCTTGTCTTTCCCTTTGGACCTTCATTTTCTGAATGATAAATATTCCTGGCCTAATCTGATTTTCTCATTTTTTCTTTCCTATATTTCATCTCCCTGTCTTTTTGTTGTCCTTCGAGAGGAATTAAATTCATTCTACTTTAACAAGTAAATTAATTAACTTTATTTTCCATACTTCTTACTGAATTTTTACTTTCTGCTATTATATTTTTAATTTCTAGAGATTCATTTTTGTCCTCTGAACAGTCCTTTTCTATAGCATCCTGTTCTTAAAGAGGCTCTATCTCATTGCACAAAGAATGTTATCAGTAGCTTTTTTTTTTTAAGTTTTCATGTTTCTCTCCAATAACTGGTGTTGATTTTTTTCTGTTTATTACTTACATGATGTTTCATACTAGATGTTTTCCTTAGCTTTCTGGATGTCTCTGGCTGTTTGCTCATATTTAAAAGTGGAGCATTCAAGCCCTACCTGGTGCCTCTGGGAAGGGGTTCTTAACACTGGTACATGTGCTCTGGTTTCTGGGGTGCCCTCCACTGCCCCCTGCTCCATAACAGGGCCTTGCTAATCAGGTTGTCACTGGACAAAAGTGTTTGAGACTTAATTTACTATCTGGCTTTGCCCAACCTCGGTGACTTGTAAGACTGACGGTGAAATAAACCATTTAAATCCTGCAAAAAAAGAAATAAGAGTGGGGCATTATTTTATGGTTGTAAACTATACCTCACTAGAGGTCTGAACAGACAAAAGAAAAAAAGGGGCGGTGTTATGAAGCTGACAGGAAGTTCTAAGAATGTGGGTGTGTGGGTGAGGCTTGTCACCTTTGTTTACCTACTTGTATGGTTTCAGTGCAGGAACCTCCATGTCAGAATCTATGTCTTTTCTCTTGGTCTGGTCAGAGTCCTCAGAGAAGAATCTTCCCATCTTTTATCTGGCGAGTAAAATCCTGGTTGTCAATGTTCTGGAAGCTGAGTGGGAAAAAGGGGTTTCAACATTCATCCCTTGTACTGTCACTTAAACTCCATCTTCAACATGGTAATTCCCACCCACAGTTGTACCTGATGTCCCCAAGCAGTACAGACACTGTTTGTCATGACTTGGCCACGGCATTAACCCCTAGTCTTTAGCCAGAGCAGATCAGAGGCAGTCAGCTAGTTATGTGAAGAAAGGATGACTTTGGTCAGGGGGCTGTTAATTATGTTTAAACAAACTTAACCAATCCTTCTGGTTGTGGCCACGTAGACCCCACTTCCTGAAGCCTTTGGGTCTTTAGTGGTCTTTAGTGGTACAGATCTGGGAACTTCTCACGTTCCTCACATGCCAGGTAGGATTGGTTTTCCTTGTCTTGCTGGGTAAGTTGCCAGTCTTCTTTCTGCTTTTCCACTTTCAAAATTTAGTTGCTGTTGCCTGCTCTCCCATTTATTGTCTTTGTAACTTAATTCCTTTTTTTTTTCCTATTTCTTTATTATCATTATCATTATTTTGGGCTTTCTGGAGGGGGCAAAAATAAAAGTGTGGGTTTGATATAACATCTTTAACACAAAGCACTGATCAATGTGTTGGCCTTTCTGCTCCCAGTATCTTTTCCTGTAAAAAGGGAATGAGATATAGGGTTCTGATACTATTTATAAGATACAATAATTTTCTTTCTTTTTTCACACAGGTAGAGGGGGACATACAATAATTTTCATCTGTAGATCACTTTACACTATATAAAGTGTTTCATGTAAATTTCACTTCATCCTCTTGATACTTTCATTAAGTCAATTAGGGCAGATATTGTTGGTCCTTTTACCTGAGTGAAAACCTGATGGTAGGAGGGACATGCCCAGAGGTCACCCTGGTAGCAAAGGGTGGAAATAGATGCTTCTGTGTGCCACGTGACCTCATGGAGCTATTTGAACGAACAGAGGACAAGGAGACAAGAGAGTGCTGGAGTTGATTCTGGAAACAGAAGATGTCTACACAATTTGGTAAAAACAGGGTTATTTGACAGGAATAAAAGATCCTGGCTTCTATCAAGCCAAAAGTTTAAAAAAAATCCAGGGAAGCAGAATGAAACCTAGAAATTTAATCAAGATTTTAAGACATCAAATTAGATTCCCTGGTAAGGATGCAGATGACATAAGGTATTATCTAAGTACAAAGCCTTATTTCTTAAGGTTAAATACTGATTTTCTTATCTTAGTTGTCCTCTGGGAATCTTATTACCTTTGTGACCATTCCTCTATATTAAAGCAGAAGTGAAACCTGAAATTAACAGACAGTATCTACTAGGATCTCTCTTTTTTGCTGAAGAAAAAATACAAGTAACTTTGAGACATATCATCCTTTATTTCTTTCTAAATCTGTCATTTTTTATCTTCAGCACCATATTCAATCCATTAACAAAGACCTATGGAGTACCCAAAAGAAGATGAAAAAAGGAAAACACAATCTCTGCCCTGAAGGAGTCGTCATCTTTTGAGGAAATGAAACATCACATCGTAGCTAGACTGTAAGTGAGCTCGCACTCTTAAACTGCATGAAAATACAGGATATCCACATCCTGTCAGAATTTGTCATTCAAAGCCATTCATTCATTCAACAAAATTGAGGTGCATTGCTGTGCACCTACTGAGAGATTGTGGTTGACTCACTTAGATTAGTGCCATGTTAAATGTGAGATTTTTGTGAGAGGTATGCCATCTTCTAAGACTATTCCCTGAAATTAGGCCATTGACCCCAATGTTCTTGAGCACCTCTGCTTTGATGTCCGGCTCCTTCTCTCTACTTTCAGGCCCTTTTTAATTCCAATGTTTTGCTGTGGCAGGAAGGGGATGGTTCTCCACCTCCTGTTCTTTTTGACACGAATTTCCACAGTATATCCTCCTCCTTCCTGAGGTGACACCATTCTGTCCTCTTAGTAGGGGTCATAGTGGTGTAGCAAGGAGAAAGCCCTGCTTGTTGAGAATATAAAAAATATTCCTTTAACCTCGCTGATTGAAGGAAACCTTTTGAGGGAAATAAACAAAGTGCTACATAAAAGGATAAGAGGAGAGACCTGTATTTATTGGGATGGTTAGAGAATTGCTTTCCATAGAGAAGGCATTAATGGGGACCTTAAGGCTAAGATAAAACCAACCATGTAAAAGTATGGTTCTTAGCAGAAAGAACCATGAAATAATTCCAAAGGAATAGTATAAGTCATGTTCTTGAAGTTGGTAACTAGGACAGGCATGTAGGTGGGATATGTGAGCTGGGTCTTTTGGGTGGTATTAGAGGTCTTTCTTTTTCTTTCTTTTTTTTCCTTCCTTCCTTCCTTCCTTCCTTCCTTCCTTCCTTCCTTCCTTCCTTCCTTCCCCCCTTCCTCCCTCCCTTCCTTCCTTCCTTCCTTCCTTCCTTCTTTCTTTCCGCCTGCAATGCAGAGGGAAGCACTTATGTTTTGCAAGGCTGGGAATGAGCAGTAAGATGGGAGGAACCTGGGTCCTCAGGGGCACAGTGGTACAGCTGTCCTACCTGAGCTGCCTACCCGTATGTGAGAAACTAGATTATGGTGACTTATTAACATTTTCTAAGGAGTTGACTTAAATTCATAGTTAATCCTCTTAAGAACTTAAAAGAGTGAGCACCATTGTTACTCCATTTTGAGATGAGAAAACTGAGCCAGAGAAAGTTGAATAATTTACCCAAGTTACTCAGTGAGTGCAGAAGTTAACTTTGAACTCAGGCAGTGTGCTACTCATTCCTTTAGCCTCATACTTTCAGCCATTATTCTGTATGGCAGGATTGGCTGGGTTTTCTATTACCCACCAATGACTGCAATCATAACTCTACATCCTTTAAGAGTGGGTAATACTTAGATGGAAGCTTCTGGATCGTCATATAAACAAAGATCTGTGCAGGGTGTGGCCAAAGGAAGGCAAGTTAGACAGTCTGATGAAGAATTTATGGTTGGAAAAAAGACAAAGATGCAGAGGGAAATGTGGTAGAGTGGTCAGGAAAAGGAGCTCCTGAAATTAGAATACTTGCAGTTCTTCCAGTTAGTAGCTTGGCGACCATTGCCTAATTTTATTGTCTTGTCTTTATAAGATCTAAGTCATTCTATTTTAGTCCTCAGTTACCTCATCTCTAAAATGGGCTTGATGAACACATCTGTCTTTCAGAGCTTTAATGCTTTGGCAAAAGGCTTTGTTCATTGTAAGCTTTCGGTAAATGTTAGCCCCAGAATCATACTGAAATAAGTCTGAATATTTTCCTCTAAGGCTTGTCTCAACTTGACAGTAATGACTGTCTAGAAATCTTCAATTCAAAATGCAACATTTGGAAATTTTAAAATATCTAAGATGAAGAGAAAGTAAAGACGATCTTTTCTTTGATGTTAGCAGGGAAATGTTTTTTTCATATTCTATGGGAAACTCAGCCTTATTACAAATCACAGGACCCAGGACTCCATTGTTGCAATAATTTAATCTGAGGTAGGACTGTCACTGTTGGTGTAACGTTTCTTAATAGTATTAGTCAAGCAGAGCTGTAAGGAACATACCTATTGGCTTCAAAGGATTTGTTGTAAAGAAAGTGAAATAAAAAGGAAATAAGGATCCACAGGAACAGGATATAGAGCCTTGATTTCCACCCCAAGTTTTGGAAAATCTCACCAACTTCCTAACTGTGTTCTGAGAAAAACAGTTATCTTATACAAAGGCGCAAGAACTAATATAAAACATTAGTTCAAAGCCTCTGGGGAGAAAAGAGGGACACGAAGACAGTCACTCTCTCCTTTAATGAACCCCTGCGTGGAGTGTGGAAAGTAGCTGCTGCGTGGTGGGCTGGAGCCTGTGCCTTTGAACTGACCGTGGTTCAGGAGGCAAAGTGTCATTCCACACTCTCGTCTCCGAGTGAGCTAGCAGACCTCTGATGCTTCCCAGCTCCAAAAAGAGATCATGGAAAACATTTTCCTCTAGGACTTCTTGGTGACTGAAACACAAGAAGTAGAGTGACTGTACTCTGACGAAATCCTCCGGAGGACTCTGACGAAATCCTCCCCAATCGGGTTTTTTCTTGGTCTTTTTCCATATCCAGGGAACCAGCCTGAACACGACCCTTGCTGTGCATGTGCGAGGGTACTTACTGAGACTAGTGTCCCCTGTGCTGCTGCTGATGTAGAGAGAGCCCAGCTTCCAGACAGGAAAGAGCCTGCCGCTGGCTCTCCTGTCCCAGAAGGGCAGGGCTGACAAGCTATTCTGGTCAGAGGGGTGTTTCTGTGTGGGCAGGATGCAGCCACGGAAGGAAGGGGCACCGCGTGACTTGTTTCCCCAGAGGACCCTTCAGTATAAAGTAGCCCTAGTGTCCTACCGACAGAGAACAGGGAAGTCACCCTGAGAGGTGTCCCTCCCTGCGCAGTGTACAAAACAACCCGCAGAGGAGACAGACATCAGACTGTTCCAGAGATTCTCTAGCAGGTCTCTTCCTATTTCTGCTATTCTGGGAACTGGAACATGTCCAGTTTGGACATGGCTGGAAAAATGACATCTTGCAGTATATTGAGATCACCGGGTAGGATCCCTCTTGCTATGGACCTCACGACTAAGTAGGAAATTTTTTGAGAAAATCAACCTACCTACCTATTTTATCTAAAATAGTGGAAAGGTAAAAGAAGTTCCAATCAGAAACAGATTTAAAAAAAAATATGACCTGTTTGCAGATTGTGACCTTTCACCCCCACATGGTAAAATGGCCTAAAGAGCTACATAATAAAATTTAAGTTCATTCATGGAAGGGCCTGTTTATAAAGAACGTTCATGCACGCTGACATCAACTTTCTTACAATGCGATGGGATAGAGAAGACAGAAGCTACTCTTCTCGTTTTGCAGATGAGCAAACAGGAAGGACCTACCATGATAAACCACGTAGTTTTACTACACATAATCCGCTTTTGGATCTGGCAGCTGATATAACCACAGTTATGCCCCAAAGAAGAGCCTGGTGAGAAGGGACAGGCCTATCTGTTGAAGGTCTTCCCATCTGACTGGGATCTGGGCCCTGTTAGATATTTCTACCCCTTGTCTACCTACAGAACCCCAGCAGAGAACCCTGTGCATCTAGACTCTCTTTAGTATTTGATTTTAAAATCAGTGATTAATAATAAGAAATTATATGTCACTAATAATGCAGCAGGAGTTGTATTAAACACTTTCCATTATTATCTCATTTAATTCTCAGAACTCTGTGAAATGGGCACAATTATTACCTTCATTTTACTGATAAGGAAGCTGAGACACAGAAAGGTCGAATGACTTGCTCAATGTCACATAGACTAATGGTGTGAGGGTTAAGGTTTTTAAAAAGAATATGCAAATGCATTGCCCTAGTATCAACATTTCAGGAGATTAATTTATATTCCCAGGGTATAGTGGACAAAGCAAAGAACTAAAATCTATTATTTCTCCCCTTTTAATTAGGCCATGAGAAGGAATTCCTGGGGCGTCTAAAAATTCATCCTAGTGATTTAAGTCTTTATACAAAAGTGGCTTTGAACTGTGCTTGGATGAGCTTTGCATTTTGTCAGTGACAGTTTCTGACCTTAGGTAGGATATAAACAGCTACAGAAAAGGGTACCTGCCCCCATTCTTTCTTCTTCCGTTCAGGTGAGAACAGGGCTTCGTTGGTGAAAGTTTAAATGACCTGGTTCCTTCTGACCCCATGTGAAAAACTAACCATGTGTTCTTCATTTTCATCTCATTCTCTCTGGTTTCAAGTATAGTAGTCTCCCCCCACCCCTTATCTTCCAGGAAAGGGAACACCTTCCAAGGCCCCCATGCAGGCCTGAAACCACAGATGGCACCGAATTCTATGTATACAATGTTTTTTTCTATATATACATAAAAATATAATTTATATTTATAAAAATGTAATTTATAAATTAGACCCAATAAGAGATTAACAATAATAGCATAGAACAATTATAACAATATACTTTTATAAAAGTTATGTGAATGTGATCTCTCCCTCTCTTTCTCTCAAAAGATCTTATTGTATTGTGCTCACCCTCTTTGTGATGCTGTGAGATGAGAAAGTGCCTACGTGATGAGACACACATTCAAAAGTGAGCAAAACTGTGAGGTGCTGGGTGAAAGTTATCTCTGCTCCACTCATGACCGGGTAGGGTAGACTCCAAAGGGGAGTGTGTGTATAGGGCAGAGCTCTGTACATCACTGTGTGCAGTTCCCTCCCCCCCACAACTGCTCCTTGGCTCATGCTTCCCGGAGGTAAAGACAAATGGGGGGCAGAGATTGTGATATGATGTTCACTTAAAGCCTTGCTTAACCAGGGATCAACACAATCAATGATCAGGTTTGTTTGGTGCCTCCAAGTTCATGCAGAGCTTTCACGTGTGATACCATTTCCACAAGCCAGGAAATAGAAATTAACTAATATAAATCACAGTGTTGGGACTCAGTCAAGTTGGACTCCAAATTCTGAGCTAGCTTTTTCCGTCTTTTGACTCCCTCTCTTTTTTCTTCTTTCCCTCAATTCATCCTTCTTTCATCCATCCATCCCACTCTCCTTCCTTCTTTTCATTCTTCCCTTTTTTCGAGGACATGCTATCCTTCATCAATGAAAGGGAAGACAGCATATCATTGTGGAAACCTATACAAGCATGCTTACTTACACTTGTTATCTCAAAACACACTTTCAGAATCTAAATACACTTCTAAAAAATGGGAATTAATCATTGCAGCAAGGCCTAGAAATGAGAATATGAGTAGCAGAAACAATGACAACCTTTTCTTTTCCTCTTCTGCTGGGTCATGATAGCTCCAATTAAGTGACGAATATTTAAATGATTCTGTCTACACTTTTTGGTGGCATGATACTTTGGATGGATTAGGAACTTTCTGCATGTGGTTAACCTCCAAATTCAACATAACATTTCAGATAGGTAGGGATGGGTTATGGTCAGATCAGTTTTCTCGTTTTCTCTCTCCTTTTTTTTTTTTTTAATTTACATTTTGACTTTAGTGTGGTTTGGACAAGTTTCACGAACAGAGTAATTGCTGCCAAAGACATCATCATTGCATAAGGACAGCTGGCACTTCTGCCTGAAGACACAGCAAAGTGGGCTCCTGCCGTTGGTGTGTACCTTGCAGGAATCACGACCTATACAAATGAATTTATTAAGGGACACATGGTCACCTCTGTCACTAGGGAGCTAATGCTCAGTGATGAGAGAGCATAAAATATGACCCTAAATATTCAATCTCAAAACCAACTCTGTTGAGGCCCCAGAGAAACTTTACAACTTTTGTCTCATGGCCTTGAAACAGCTCTGGCTTTCCCTGTGCCTCAGCATGGCAGGTGGACACTCCTAAGTGTGTGAGTGATTTGGTGGCAGAGACATTTAGTTAAAAGAAAAGTCAAATTAATTAAAAATCAAATCCTTCCTCTCAGATAGCAAGAATATTCAACAGTCTTAAATAATGAGAAGTTTTTCCTAGTAGTGCCACCATCAATTTCCTTGCTTCTCTTAGTGTTCTAATTCATGGTTCTGGAAAGAGTCACACATTAATATAGTGTTCGCATGTAGTGGAACATGGTGATTGAGGAGTATGTCGCAAAATTAAATAATATTACTGTTCAAATATAACATGGGATACATGATACTGATTCTTTACATCGACCCAGGGGTTGATGTTGAGTGCTAGAATTGCTAATAGGTTTCCATTTTAGTAAAAAATTAATTAGGTATCATTGAATTTTTAAAAGTTAAGTAAAAATTTTAAGCTTGTTCTGAACAATTTTTATTTATTTCAATGTTGGTTTTCATAACCATAATCTGTAGTTTGCATTTTTATTCTAATAACTTTGAACCATTTGAGAGAAAACAACTTCTAATAATTGTGATGATAATTTTATTTTTCTGATTTAAAAATTTTAATTGACATTTTTGATGAAAATATATATCCACATTTTATATAATTTGAATACAGTAATATTTCAGCATTGTTGTCCAATAGAATTTTCTGTGATAATGGAAATGTTCCATATCTGTGCTGTCGAGTACAGTGACCACTAGCCATATGTGGGCTCCCGAGCACCTGTTCTGCCACTGAGGAATAAAACTGAAATGTGACTGGGTTCTCCATAAAAAGCAGCATAGCATCCGATCATTCCTGACTCTAGAATACAAATTATGTGACAACCTTGATTATTAGCAATAAATTAGAGATTTTACTAAAATAAGGGGGGAAATCCATTTTATAAAATAATATATACTAATGTATGAATTATCTATGCTTTGATTACTTCTCCATATAGCCAGACTATCAACAGAAGATCTAGATGTGCATAATGATGTATTCAGATGTCTGATATTTTGCTGACTTTTGTAATATAAAAACTATAGATTTTTCTTATCTTTCAATATTGTTGTTAAATTTGTCAGAGTAGGAAAATACAACACATATATAACAATATGCTAACTTGATTAATAACTTTGAGATATTGACATACCATGTGTCTCCATTTATATACTCTTGCCCCAAGCCCCCAATATTAGGGGCTGGCTTGAAAGCCCTAACTCCAACCAGCCATTCCGGAAATGTCACTATTGTCCCCAGAGAGCCAAGAGTATCCTGTGGTTTGACTAAAATAAAAAATCTTCCCTGAGGGTTACTGGGGGGTGGGAGGGTAGGGATAGGGTGGATGGGTTATGGACATTGGGGAGGGTTTGTGCTTTGGTGAATGCTGTGAAAGATGTAAGCCTGATGATTCACAGACCTGTACCCCTTGGGCAAATAATAAAAATAAATTAAAAAAAAAAAAAATCTTCCCTGCCGAAAAAAGAAGTGAAAGCAAACGTCCCACTGGGTGGATTCCTACAGAGTCCCTTCCTTAGGGAAAGTCTAATCCATTCATTTTCAATAGAGGCCTTCTATTTGGGCTCAAAGTTGCTTTGTCCAGTTACCTATCCATAAGAGGGAGTAAATAAACAGTTCTCAAGAAATGGAAAGGTGGGGGCGCTTGGGTGGCTCAATCTTTATGCGTCTGCCTTCAGCTAGGGTCATGATCCCAGGGTCCTGGGATGAGCCCCANGGGGGGGGGGTGCGCTGCTTCTCCCTCTCCCACTCCCCCTGCTTGTGTTCCCTTTTCGCTGTGTCTCTCACTGTCAAAAAAAAAAAAAAAATTTTTAAAAAATTCAAAAAAAAAAAAAAAAGAAAGAAATGGAAAGGGAAGGATCCGCTGGTAAAACCTGTTACTGCTTGCAATGTGGATTACAGGCTAATATGGGTAGAGGCTTAACATTGTAATGTTTAGGAAACAGAGATAATGCAAAGTCATTGACCGTCCCGCTAAGCTTTAAGTAACAGGAAGAAGGGACAGGGGTCTTTAGGTTACCAGGGTAGCTGTAGTTGGAATCTCCGCAGGGCTTTCTCTTCTCTGGTGCAAAGAAAAGCTACAAGTGCAGCTGCCTCCAATGGACCACCAAGCTAACTTACACATTCCTTGTGCTCCACAAGTTAATGCTGATCCACACTTTCTTCCTGAGGTTCCCCAGGGGTGTGAGTCCCAGTTGCGCATTGATATACCTATATTGGCTTATTTTATTTTATTTTCCCCTTTGTCTCACTTCCCAGTTCCTCTTGTACTGCTTCCTGGGATTAGTTCCCTAGTAGATATCACTTCCACATATATCCTCACTTAAGACAACCTCCAGCATGCACAGTAGTGCCTGGCATATAGTATGGCCTTGATAGATATTTGCTGAAAGAATTAATGTAGTTTGCAAAGGAAATCCTATCCTAATATTAACTTTGCCCAATTTAAAGAAGTTACTCAGAAGGAAAGCAACTAGATTGACTTTGACCTCCTTATCGGGATGCTCCATGCATCTCCTAGCATAAAAGTTCCATTGGCAAGCACACTGCCATTCAGAAAAGGCAAAGTTAGGCTCCATCACAGTGCACACATGCCCTTAATAAATGGAAAGCCCAGATTGCAGATTGGACCATCTTCACTTGCTGCTCCTTTAAGGTATGCAGCCCCCTTCCTTCTTTGATACTTCGACTGTTCACTTTGGGCTTAAAGGTAAGGTTCAGCAAGTACATATTTGTGAGAAGTAGCAAGATGATGTAAAGTCATTAAGAAGTAAATGATTAATATAGAGCCTTTTAAAGAGCACTTCTCCTAAGGATCCAGTAAGTGGAATTCCTGGAGAAAGGGGAGTTTTTGGTTGGGACACCAAAAGCAAAAGTTCTCTAGTCCCTAAATTTGCCCAGAGAGGTTCTTGTCCGTTTGTTCTGGGGTCCGTTGGAGGCCGCGTGGAGGTCAGCGTGGGGTCAATGTGCTTTGGGGGCCTTTGTAAGCCCTAGATGGAAACAGCCCAGAAGAGCTCTGGGGCACACCTGCATCATGGATTTGCCTTCGGGCCCATGATTGCCTGTGCTGGAACGCCGTGTTACTTTCATTGGTTGCTTCGGTTTCTAATCCAGCCTCTTCCCAAGCCCCTCTGTGGCGTTTACTTCGGAGTGGCATCTCCAGTTGTTGGTGCTGGCTCAGTGTGCTTATTCTCAGAGAGACAGAAGAATCACCTTTTTTTTTTTTTTTTTGTAATTTGATAAAGCGAACCTCTTTACTGAAGCATCAGAAGCTTTTAAATTAATAAAATAGTCATCCCAAGCACAAAATGGTAAATTCAATATTTCAAGACGTGGTTTGATTCATTACCCACGCCGCCGCCGCCTCCTCCTCACCCGTTCCCCAACACTGGGCACCTGGTACAGAGATCGCGGGTCGGGTCCAAAGCCTCCTTTCGGCGCGATCGCCGCCTTCGGGGCATTGCCCGCGGCTCGCTCCGGCCCACGCGGGACAGCTTCGCGACCGCGGGGGCCCCGGGGACGGGCTCGTGTGTCCCGCAGGGCCGGCCGGGCAGGTTGGCGCTCTGCAGGGTCGCGGCGCTCGCCAGCTCGGTCCCCGGCGCCCGCCAACTTCGCTCAGTCCGCCGCCCCTCGCAGCCTCCCCGATCTGTGCGCCCGCCCGCCTTCCCCGCGGCGGCCGGGAAGCGCGGGCCCTGCGCGT
>LNAC01000175.1:3142182-3166794 GCA_002007465.1 Ailurus styani | reverse complement strand
GAGCCGCGAGCACTAGCCTCAAAGCCGGGACCCTGGTCCGGCCCCGTCCCTCCGCGGCCTGGGCTCGTGCTTGGGCAGGACCGCTGCCACTCCGAGTCCCCGGCCGGCTCCTAGAGGAACAGCAGAAAACTTTGCTTGAAGTTCGGCGCCGCAGCCCCGGGCCGCCGGGCGTGGGCGCTGCGGGATCTGTAAGAGCCGGAGCAGCCGCCAGGCCGGGTCGCCGGTGCCCGGCTGCGCCCGGGGCGATCGTCCAGACCCGGCCGCCGCTCTGGCGGTAGCGTTCGCCTGGCGCCCTGCCCTTCCTGCCCCCGCCCCCGGGTCCTCGCGGCCGGTGACCCCGGCTAATTCAGATGGTCGCGCGGCAGCTCGGGAGAGCCTAGGCGGGCGTTCCTCGTCGGTCCCAGCGGGAGGACCCGGCAGCCCCGGAGGAAGCGTCCAGGCGCCCAGGCCCCGGGCCAACGCGGCCTTGCACTCTCCGGGCCCCACCTACCCGCCCTCGGTCCCCAGCGGACCGAGGCAGCCAGTGGCAGCTTGTTAACCCAGCCTCGCCGCCCGGGGTCCCAGGTGGGAAGGAGAGGGACGGTGCGTGCAAGTGTGTGTGTGTGTGTGTGCTCGCGTGTGTCTCCTAGCGTGCGCGGGGGCGTGCCGAGCCGGGAGGTGCCCCTCGCGGAGAGGACCTGGGGACCCCGGGGGGAGGGGTCCGGCGTGGGACCCAATGCCGCACAGTGTACAGGGGTTGGCTCTAGACAGTCATCAGTACCTGGAGCGCACGCATGGATGCACGGCGGAGGCGGGCACGTTTGCACAATTTTTCATATATATTAGTTTCATTAAGGTCCACGTATAACGGTGGACCTGGGCTTCTTGTTTTTAATATAATAAAAACCCCACCATTTGGCCATAAACTTGGGTTGCAAAATAGGTTTCTATGTTTATTAGGATTGAGTAAGTTGGACCGGTTTTATTTTTTAATTAATTATTTATTTATTTTTTGTAAAGGGGCTTTTCACTGACCGTCAAATGCATATTTGAAACGTTGGAGACGTTTGGCTGTCTGGTCTTTGGAAACATATTTTTACTTTTTTGGAGTCCTCTGTACACACAGGCACAGATGCCTGTGTCCTGTGTGTTGCTGAGCTGCAGGACCCTTGACCACAGTTGGCCGCAAAGATGAAAATGAGATTGTGGTTGGCAGTTTGTTCTGTACTGTGAAATGCAAACTGTCAACTTCAATAAAGAAATACCCTTTCCCTAAGTTTAATATTTCCTTAACTGTCTAGTAATTGCACGTGCTCCAGAGGACTTAAAATGGTGCGCTGCTGTCTGATATAAAATTGATGCAGATTTTGGCCTTCATTCTTCCTTATGAGCAGATTATGGAGTCAACTCACTAGTTTTAGAGCCTTGTAACTCATTAGTGTTAGAAGCCAAATATGAGGGCCTTGGTGATGGCTTTCTCTTTATTAAGATTCATAACTCCCTGCCTGGAATTTGTTTAAAGTAGTCTGTCAAGTAGCGTTTGGATGGATTTTAAGTTGTGTGCAAGGGGATGGAAACAAATATTTATGTATCTTATTTAAAGGATCAGTTCTTTATCATTAAAAAGGATTTCAGCATTAGGTAGTACTGACCTGTGTCCTTGGGAAGGCTGATTTAAACTGTCAAAGAGACGTTTACTAAAATTTAGCCATGTTCTTTTCTTTCAGAGGAACTATATCATCCTATTTGTTTGTTATTATACCACTAACTAGGGTGTGTTTTCAGAGTGTGTTGAAATGTCGAAATTATAAATATTCGAAGTTGGCAAATTTTGTTTGTGCAACAATCAGATATGTTGCTGGGCATTATGTTTTTTCTCTCCGCTTCACATTTTAGATAGTATAGGTGTGGGGCTCCTAATGCTTTGGAAAAATGTTTTGGAAAAGTCAGTATCTTTGTATATGTTGGGAAAGTTATGAGTGACATTGATACTTATTTCTTTTTAGGATTCTTCTGGAAATTGAAATAATTGGCTACTTTTTACCTGACACACCTGATGTGATAACCAATTTAGGGATAGAGGAGATAGATTGTAAGCTCTTTGAAGGCAAAGTCAATATTTTTTTCCTTCTTTGTTCCCCATTAGCATGAAGTCTGAGATATAACAGGCAAGCACAGTTTGTTGAATAAAATGCTGATGTGAATGCTGATCATTTGCAAACATTCACATTGTACTTGAATTAAACAGACACAGGAGGGAGGGGGAGAGGGATGATTGTAGGAAGTTAGACTTGGCTGGCATTTCCCTGACTTTGAAATGAACATTTTTCACAAGGGGTTCTTAGGCCACCCAATGGCCTAAATCATGAGATTTTATGTGATTAGTGGTGGGTTTTTTGTGCGACTGAGATTTATACACATGGACTTTGCTCTTCCCTTTCTGCAGTCAGTGCTCTCAATCTCCTGTCCTCTTTGGGAAGGGTTTGGAATTTATATGGAATTTTATATTATAAATAACTTTATATTATTAATCATTTCTGGAGATAGACTATAGGGAGTTTGGATTTCAGAGATCAGAAATAGAGTGCTAAACTTACTGGAAGAAAAAAAGAATTCAGTTTGTGGTTCACGTGGACTTTATTTACTGTAAATATTCCATTTTAAAAATTATTTTCCATCTTTACAATTTCTAATTTGTTAATATTCTGGAAATTTCTAATGCCACTAGTCTTATTGGAGGCTTACCTTCTGCCTTCTAGGCTTTTAATGGTCATTAAAAATAACTTTTGTTAAAAGGAATCCAGTCAGACTCAAGGAAGTTAAATCATTTTACTTTTGTTTGAATTTCTCTCTTCCATGGTGAGAAGCCAAATAGCTGGCAAGTCATTCCTCTTTGACCCAATTTCTTAAAAGCTGAGTTGTAATATACAACAAAATGTTTAGTTTTACATTATAATAGATCTGATGTGTTAAGTTCTCTTAAGCAAACTTTGGTTTGCAGAGATAGAAATACAAACAGGTTTGGCCCTTTGTTTCTTCCACAGTATTTGGAATAAATTAAACCTTAACATAGCCTTGTGCATTTGGGACTCTTGTGGAAAAAATTTATTTAAAAAATACTTTTATGGATATTTGTGGGAAAACAGGCAACATTGGAATAAAATCTATAGTTTAGTTAGCAGTACTGTACCAGTGTTTAGGTTCTTAATTTTGGAAATTCTGCGAGGGTTATGTCAGATAGGAATGTTAGGGGAAGGTGGATAAAGCTTGAAATCGATGTATTTTTTGCAACTTTTCTGTTAAGTCTAAATTACTTTAAGATACAAAATATTAAAGTACCCTTTATGAAAAGTGGGGATAGATTCATTTAGCAGTGTGATTTCTTTTTCTTTTTCAAGTAACTATTGTCATGACATTTTACATTTTTATGGTGCTTTAACTAGATTGATAATTCATATGATGAAAATACTTCAAATTTAAATCAGCAAGCATGAAAGAAATATGCCAAGAAATTACTATAACATTTGTAGTGTTATGTGTATGTAGGGAAGTATTTATTGCTTGAGCATAATAAATTGTTCTGATCTGGAAAAATACAGGTTTTAGTCTCTCACGTTTCCAAAGGGTTGTTATGCAGTTTTTTGGAAGTGAAGTTACTTACATACTGTGACATATGGGTAAGTGTGTATATAACTTGAGTAGTTCTAAAAGAACTTTCCTTAATAAACAAGTCATCTGATTTATGGCTTCAGATTAAATAAACCATGTATGAAAGAAGCATAGCCTTTAGTTTTGGCAAAAGTTGGTTTTAGAATTTCAGTATTTCTGTGTTGATTATATAGAAGTTGATGGCTTATTTGAATTTTTCCATGATGGTTCTGTAACAGTTATAGTACGTTCTAGGAATTGACAGGTTTTATGTGTCTCTTTGGTAGAGGGACTGTTTTGAATTGAGTATTGCTTCCTTTCAGTTTTTGTTTCAGGATTTATTACGTTTTCTAGAATGAGCAAGTATTAATTAAGTATCATAAGACATAGTTTTCAGCTAGGGGTCAGGCATGTTAATGAGGAGTTACGTATTTTTTTGGGCAGCATAACAGTTTTCTTAAGGGTGGTGTCTACCACACCACGCTCTTCAGTTTCATTCTGAGATTCTCCTCTTTGAAAACCAACTTTCCTGTAAACTTTCTTAAGTTTCATATCTCAGTATATCTTTATGAATGTCACACATTAATAAGTTTATTTTGTGAGAAAAGGCTTAATGACTAATGTGTTTCAGAATCACAAGTGAAACACTTAAAAGGATGCAAAATCATATAAACCTCCCATCCTAAGAGGATGCAGCTTCTCGGGTTCCTAAAATCCTGCTAAAATCCTGCTGTGGTTGTCAGTATAGTCATCAGGAAGCCTGAGCTTACTCTGTAGCTCTGAAAAACTCAGCAGAGAAAAATAAGTAGGGCTGGTGTTGGGTGGGGAGCAGGAAAGCTTTAGTCACCAACCTTGGGAGTCTGTAGTACCCCCACCATGGAATGGAAGTGTGTGAGAGACGAATCAAAGAAAAAAGGCATGAGAAAAAAAAAAGTATTTCGTGTTCAGGCGTCCGTGATGTGAGTTCTGGAGGTCCTGGCAAGATGAGGGTTGCTGCCCTTACACTCTCTTGGCTCTTAAGGGTGGAACCTATGGAAGGGGAAGGGCAGATAATCAAAAGAGTGACACATGTACAGGTAGGTGGTGGTGACATCTTGCACCGTAGTGGCTTTAGGTGGCCTTGGGAAGGGCCTGGGGGTATTGAGCCCCTGCTGATGGCAAGCCGTGTTCACACCTGTGCTTCTTAAAATTTAGCACAAGGATCCCCCAGCGTGGCCCTTCCCGGGGTTGATTTCTGGGGTGGAGCCGTGGTGATTCTGGAGTGAAGGTTCATGGAAGGTCTCACAGCATCCCCAGGGAACCCTGGTTTGTGACCACAGTTTGAGAAATGTGGATCTAAAAAAGCAGTTCTGAAAGTGTTATCCTTGGACCAGTGGCGTGAGCTTAGCCTGCCTCCCAACCCCCAGACCTACTGAATGTGAAAGCAGAGGAGGGGTGAGGAGGAAGGGGCCGCTGTCTGTGTTGGAACAAGCCCTCGAGGGCATTCTGATGCTCACAGGAACTATTTTTCCGAAAGAACTGGGATCTTCATCCTGCGTGGTCAGCCTCCCTTGGTAAGAGTTGAAAGAGAACCAGGGGTAAAAATAGACTTCGCATTCATGCACTTATTAGCCTCCTGATGAACACAGCCAAAATTATGAACAGGCTGCTGTGACTGTGCTACTACTCTCAGCCTGTTAGGTGAAACCGCCAGTGTGACATTTCAAATAATAGTCTTAGCTGGGGAAGATATTGGATCCAGCCAGTTGTAAAACTTAAATAGAAAAAGTTTTCTATAATTTTACTTACCACAACATAAAGTTTTAATTAAATTTTGCAGTAATGATTAGCATTTGGAAATTTCTCTAGGTGGATATTGTGTCTGGAAGATCCTTGTTTTGTTGTAATAAGTGCAGAGCCCAATGTGCCTACAAAATAATGCCGTTAGTTCAAGTAAATACTTACTGAGTACTTACTGTTTGTAAAGCCCCTTTATACGGGAGCATTGGGGTGGTAGTAAGCAAAATTAAGAACGATACAGTTACGATGCTTTGTCCAGTGATTAAAAGTTTCAAAATCCACTGCCATAGAAACAAGGACTTTGTTAAGAGAGAAGTGGAAATTAACGTACAAGAAATTTGGAATTTTGTTGTGGAAATGTGAAACTGTGCCTTTGGAAATGAACTCAACTTCCTGATGGAAAATAAAAGGCTTTCATTATACATCTCTTTCGCATACTGCTTGTGCATATCCTAAAATAGAGCCTCGTGTTTCTGTTACTTCCAAGAGACAGTCATTGCCGTCTCTGTCATGTTACACCCCAGGTAAATAAAAGCGATCGTGAGGTAATCGGACAGATTCATCTTGAAAACATTGTCATCAGACTTGCAGAGAATCAAGTCACAGGGTGCTTCCCACAAGGCAGGCGGGCCTGCTTCCTGCTCCTCCTGCTGCTGCGATCCGTAGCTGATCACTAGGGGTAGCTGCACCCTTAAACCCACCTGCCTGAGCCAGGGGAAGGCACAGCCTTCCCCGCCAAAGGCTTCAGGCACTCATTTCCTTACAGCCGAAGGAAGGCATGCTGTTCAGTACACCTTCAGCCGCTTCTCCACGCCTCTGACTCTTCTCCGTAAAATAAAACTCTTCAATGGAAGTGGTAGTTCCCGTAGTCATCTTTTTTAGTTTGTTGTAGTTCAGCACTGACCCAAAGACAACTTTAAACTTGTCTGTGATAATCTTTCTCGTTTTCCTTCTTCTTTTTTGCCGTGTCTGTTGCTGCTATTCTGTATATAGCAGTGGAGCTAGAAGTAGTATGTATCTGCCAACTAAGGAAGAGTTCATGTTCACCTTTGGGCCCTTCCTGATCAGGCCTTTTGGCAAGAGGCCAGAGAAGGCAGTGTGATGGAGAGCTGCGGGCAGGTGTGTGACGTTGGTAGGAAGCGGCTGGTGTACTGTGCCTACATCTGCAAGAGATTCCTCCTGTGGCATTGTCAATTTAGGGACATCGGTCAGGAAGTCATTACAATTAGCATTGGAAATCTGATGCCGTTAACTTTCCTACTTAATACATGGAAGACGAGCGTGTCATTAAAAACTTTTTATCTGAAACCTCAGTGCTAGAAGCAAGGGGAGGGAGGGGGACCTGATGGGAGGCAGTGTCACTTAGTTTATATCTGGGGTTGATGGGGGAAGGCTGGGACCTGGAAGGCCAGGAGAGCAGTGAGTGCAGCATGGGAGGGAGAGGATGGATAAGAGCAGACTTGTCAGGCACTTGTCAGAACAGATGTGTTTTTGGAATCTCCCTTGGAGGAAAAGGCCACTGTTTAACAGATTGATTTATTTCAGAATACAACAGCCTAAGCAGAAGCAAAGCATTTACTTTTTATGGGCTGCAAAGCATAAAAGCTTATAGAGCATGAGTTTGTTTTCAGATGGGTGAATATTCATTTTGATCTCATTCCTATTCAATATGCAGAAAGCAGATTTATTGCATACAAGGAGAAGAATGTGTTTTAGTTTGTATTACCGGGAAGTCAGAGGCTCCATTCCCTTTCCCCGGCTTCCAGCTGTGGAATCCACTGCAGGTTCACAGGTAGGCTTCTGACAGCAGGAGGCAGGGAATTGGATCACACCCTGTTTGCAGTCAGTGGTTGATGGATCCTGTTTGATCTCTCTTCTCAGTCGGAGTATTTTGAGGTACTTTATTTTTTTTTTTAATTTTTAAAAGATTTTATTTATTTATTTGACAGAGAGAGAGAGATCACAAGTAGGCAGAGAGGCAGGCAGAAAGAGAGGGGGAAGCAGGCTCCCTGCTGAGCAGAGAGCCCAATGTGGGACTCGATCCCAGGACCCTGAGATCATGACCTGAGCCAAAGGCAGAGGCTTTAACCCACTGAGCCACCCAGGCACCCTTTTAAGGTACTTTAAATCATGTTCCAACCACATGCTTGAAATGAGCTCATTGTATACTCTCTGGTTACAAAAGTATAAAGTGGCGTAAAACACTCCTTTTACAATAAATACTTGATGGGGCGTCTGGGTGGCTTAGTTGGTTAAGCACCCAACTCTTGATTTCAGCTCAGGCCATAATCTCAGGGTTGGGAGATCAAGCCCCGAATTGGGCTCTGTGCTGGGTGCAGGGCCTGCTTAATGCAGAGAAAGAGGAGCCCTCTTACCCTGTTGGTGGGAATGCAAGCTGGTGTAGCTACTCTGGAAAACAGTATGGAGATTCCTCACAAAGTTAAAAATAGAGCCAGCAATTGCACTACTAGGTAATATTCAAATATTACTAGGTATTTTATTCAAAAGATACAAACATAGTGGTTTGAAGGGGCACATACATCTTAGTGTTCACAATAACCAAAATATGGAAACAGCCCAGACATCGATTGATGGATGAATGGCTAAACATGTGTTAATACATACAATGGAATATTACTCAGCCATCAAAAAACGAAATCTTGTCATTTGTCATGACGTGGATGGGATGAGAGGGTATTATGCTAAGTGAAATCAGTCAGAGAAAGACAAATACCACATGATCTCACTCATATTTGGAATTTAAGAAACAAAACTGATGATCATGCAGAAAAGAAAGGAAAAAATAAGACAAAAATGGAGAAATAGGCAAACCAAAAGAGACCCTTAACTATAGGGAACAAACTAAGTGTTGTTGGAGGGGAGAGGGGTGGAGGGACGGGGTAACTGGGTGATGGGCATTAAGGAGGGCTCATGATGTGATGAGCACTGGGTGTTATATGCAACTGATGAAATTCTACCCCTGAAACTAATAATACACTGTATATTAATAACTTGAATTTAAATAATACCAGTAAGAATCGAAAGTGTTTTGACATTGAAATAAATAATTCCATAAAGGAGAGAAAAAAAAATTCCCTCTCTCCTTCCCTCCCCCTCTTCCCTCTCTAAAAAAAAATAAATGCTGATATATAAAATAAAAATCAAATCACTATGCAATGTATAATGTGTCTTAATTACTTAATAATATATTTGTTGAATGAGTACAGAAGTGAAGTTTCCTTGGGGAGGAAAAATATCAAAGTCCTTCTGCTTACTGCTTTTCTTTTTTTCTATCAAGTTTGACTTCTTAAAGCATTTGGAATAATGTTAATAATAGGCCCAGGCTGTGGGTTTTGTGCTTGGTACCCTTAGCAATTTATAGGCATGTAGATATTCAGTTGCTAAATTTAAAGGAAAAAGCATTACTTTTTGTTACTTAAACATATAAAAGTAAGCCTGTGATTTTATCTTGTATAATAGAAACATACTAATCAGTGCTGAAAATGGAATTTATCATGTGGTAGGTTTATCATGACTCTAGGGGGATTTGATTTTAGTCAGTGGTAAATTAAGAGAACTAGGGCACCACTGGTAAGAAGGTTCCGTAACAGGGAGTAATATATATTATCCCTGCTGAGTTAATTTCTGATTCAGAATGAAATTAATTATACCTACCCAGAGCTCACTCTCTCACATGAACGTCTGGCTCATCTTTCGTAGGGCCGGCGCACTCTAATTCCCTTTTCATTCAGTGTGGTACATGGTCAAGTGATGACACTTCATAAAAAGAGGTCACTCTGACAACAGTCTCATGAACTGTGTTCTCTACTTCTTTGACTCTTGAAATCTAGACCACTGAATAGGGTGCGGAATCTCCCCAGTTATCCACGGGCATTATGTCCTGTGTGTATGTGATGGGGGTTCTTGCCCGATTTGTCTTGTCAGTTAATGTGTTCCTCCGTTTGCATGGCTTTTTAGGGAGCCCCTCCCTTTTCTTCCAGGGCTGCTGGGTGGGCCAGGAGTCCTGTGTGAGCTTATTCAGAGCGCTGTGTTGCCGACCCTCGGAAGGTTTGGTGGGGCAGTGGGGGGTGGAGGTTGCCAAGTCACAGAGGGACTTGAACAGCTGAAGGCTCGGACATCAATTCTGGGTTCCGGGGTTTGGAAAGAAGGGCAGCCCCCCCGCCCCAGCTCCACAGGCAGATCAGGTGTTCTTGATTTTGCAAGAAGGCTTCTGAATAGCCTCATGGCCTTGGGTATGTTATTTAATTTTCTGAGTTTTCTTTTATGGAAAAGTACCTTATACGATTATTGTAAAGGCTGAACGATGCCCTGATGTTCAGAGGCCTCTGGAGGTGACAGGGTTGTGTTTGTTCCATCATGAAGAAGAGAGGGGATTGGCCAGTTCTGCGGCCAGGGTGAACCCACCGTTCTTGTAAGTCAGAAAGAGTCGATATTGACAGCTTTATATGGTTCAAGCTAATAGATTCCCTTTCTGGGTCCAAGGCATTGATCGCTGTGGCATCTGGAAGCTATAGACGGAACATTTATGCCAGTGTGGTTGCACACATATATATGTTATAAATACCTGGCCAATACTATGTTTTAAAAGAAGAAAAAAAGCTGAAAATAGCAGTATGATCCCCTCAGGATTGGCACCGTGCAAAGCCCGCACTACTCAGTAGCATGGATGGTGGTGTCATGCACGTGCCTTAAAGTGATGTGAGCCTTCAGGCCATACAGCCCTGGCCCCGCAGACCCGCTGAATCAGAATCTCTGGAAGGGGCCACAGAAACTGGCTGGGAAACATCCAGATCATCTTGATGCTTGTAAACGCTGAAAGACTGTAAGAAAGTCGCCGTGGCTCAGAGACCATGCCTTTGGAGAACTTACCGTGTCTTCTCCGATTAGTGTTAAGAAAGCATCCAAAGATCATCACGTGGATTTTTAGGCCAAATTATTAACTGACCAAAGAGTATTTCTTTTATGAGCAGAGGCTTTCTAGGGTCAGAAGAGAAAGTGAATTATGAAACAAGGCATTTTATTGAAACTTGGCTGTTTTGTACCTATCTTTTAACTCGGTGACCTCTAGTAAATGTGCTATCAGTCTGGAATTTTTAGGATATAATAAAAGAATAAAGACATTTCAGGGTAATCAGAACACGATGATTTCAGATCTTCAAATTTGTACCTCTGAGCTGTATTTTGAGATGACTCACTCGTAGAAGAGGATGAGACAGGATGGCATGGGGAATAATATTTTCCAGTACTTACTCCTTTATCTCCTGTTCATTGAAACATGGACACTGTAGAATAATTGGTCTTCGGGGCCCCATAAGGGGGCCAGAAGCTTGGCATTTTGATTGTAGTAGTTCCTAAAAGACCCACAAACCTCAAAATGGGCATACCAGTCTGTTAAGGCACTCGAAATTTCCACCAGCTCATCATTTTGACCAAGGAAGAAAGGTGCTTGTTGAAATGTCATGTCTGGGAGAGGTGGCTCATTAAGTCATCTTAATATGACATCCTCAACTAGCTGTCACCTTGATAAGTTGACATATCCTTAGATGTCAGATTTCTTACTTATAAAACTGAAGACATTCGATTCAAGGATCTACAAGGTCTCTCCAGTCGCTTGAAGAGTATGAGGATTGTCATCTTCGTTCGTATTAATTTGTGAGATAGCATGGTGTTGAGAGAGTGAGACCTGGATCAATGGGTTATTTTTGATAGATGAGGATGGGAGAAATGTCTAGAACATTGGGTCCAATCTAAGAAAGTGCCTGTTAGAGCATGAAGTTGCTTGTTAAAAGGAAGTTGAAAGGATGTCTGAGCGATTTTAGATGCTCCCCATATTTGCCATAGGCTGCCCCTGCACAAATGAAGCTCACTCTTTTCCTCCATACTTGAGAATGTATTTGCCATTCGTAGGGGCCACCAATGGCTATGTGGCAACTAGGCTGAAGGCTGTGATTTTCTACCTAAATTGTGCCCACAGAGATATGCCTTATTTCAGGGGTTGGAATCGATAGTAATAAGTGATAGCCATGCACTGAGCACTAATTATGTGTGAGGTACCATGCTGAGAGGATATGGTATTTTCAAACCCAGGGCTGCACAGCAGCTAATAGAAGCTTGGCTGTGAGAATTGACAGAAGCTTTGGGAAGAGAAGCTGTCTCCATTTCAAACAGGTCATCTGAGCATGGGGGATGTGCACCATATGTCTTCCCTCCCTATACACACAGGTGCAGAGTTGCCTTTTCCTGATTTATGCTTTGATTTGATGCCATGCGTCTGTATTGAGGTGTGCTCTATGCAAAAGCATTTCAAATGGAGTGTTGTGTCTGTTAGAAAGACAGTGAGTGATGTTTCAGTACATGGTCTAGAATCTTTAAAATGGCCGCCTGGGGAGATTTCCTTCTGGGTCTTAGTTCCAGTAACCGTGGACTTAGTTTCTCTTGTGGACGTAATGAATTGTATAATCCATCAAGTTTTCCTCTTTATGTTGGCTGTTAGAAAGCCAGATTCAAATGTGTGTTCTGTCATAGTAAGAACTTTTTGGAACAGAAAACCTCAGTCAAAGCTGGCCTTCATCAAACAGATCATTTGTTGGCTCTTGAAACAGAGAAGGCGGTGGGTAGGCACAGCTGGTCCCAGGGACTCAACACAGCCATTGGGATTTGGAGTCTTCTCTAAACATCTTTCTCCTGTATGTGGTATTTCTAAGCAGTTGTAGGCTGAAGCCTTCAGCTCCAAGCCCAGTAGGAAGAGAGATCCTGTGCCCCAAAGGGACACACCACTTCTGCTAGTGAGCTTACTGGGTCAGCTCGTATCACCTGCTTCCGGCTTAACTTCCCGCTCTGCTTGACTCACTCACTAGACCCAGCATGTGGCCTGCCGACATGGACTGCACGGAGCAAGAGTGAGGAAATTGAGCTTTCACCACAGAAAACCAGGTTCTGTGACCAGTTGAAGAGAGTGGCGGTGACAGAAAATAAATGAGCTCCAGATCCTAACATCTGAGTCAGTGTTCCAAATGCAACTTATGTGTGTGTGTGCTTTTCTTTTACTTCTTAGTGACACCATGGAACACAAAGGTCACTAAAAGTGAAGAACACAGGAGTAGGAAGATGATAAGGAGATTATGATAGCCTACTATAGTACTTCTCCAACTTATTTTTTTAAAGCGTCGGGATATTTTCACTAAGTAAAATTTTACATAGGTGAAAAGCATAAAAGAAATCTTTGGGTTAAATAAGATTTTATGTGGGAAGATTAAATCAAAGGACTCTCCAAATTCGAAAACAAGGGGTAATGGTTAGCTTTTGCTGTGTAACAAAGCTCCCCAAAACTTGGTGGCTTAGAACTATTTTCCATTTTTCATGTTTTATGGTAGTGGGGGGGGGTGTCTGCTGATCTAAACTGGGATTAGCATACTTTATGTGTATGTTTTTACTTAGCTGATCCTGGCTGGGCTGTCTTGATATTTGGGGGTTGCTCGGCTGTAGGCCGCTATAGGAGAGTTGTACTCCTTTCTTCTCCAGTAGGCAGAGTTTCCAAAGACAGCAGAGGGTGCTAAGGTTTATGCTTGGGAAGGGCACCTCGTCTCTTTCACCTTGTTCTTTTGGTCAAAGCCAGTCCACAGGGCCAGCCTAGAACAAAGGTAGGGAAACAGACCTCACCCCTTGGTGAGGGTAAGACCACACTATAAATAGGGTGACTACAAGGAGATGTAGAGAATCAGGCCCCACTTAGGGTCTGCCAGTCCCCAGTTCCTGTGTTCTGAGATGCCTCTGCTTTGCAGAACACAGTTGTGAAATCACTGGCAGCATGAGAATAGGGAATTTAAGATTGAAAAGTCTGTCTTCAAGGGTCCACCCTGACACTGTCATCTGAAGGGGAAGCTGTTTGACCTCAGTGAGCTCAGTTCCTGATCTGTAATTAGGGTCATTCAGTGGAACTCTGATTCATAGGTTTGTCCCAGAGATCAAATATGATAATGGGCTGTATAAAAAGAAACTTTTACACACTGTTGTACCTCTGGGTGTATTCTGAAGGTGATTATAACCCGATTAAGGCTGGGCTCTCATCCTGGCTGTGTCATTATCAGTCATGAAAGTCACATTGCCTCTCAGAGCCAGTTTCTTTATCTGTGAGGAGGGGATGACGTCTGCCTCCTTGGTCCTCCTATGGAAAACATAGTGGCTGGTCTGTAAGAGCTGCTGTCCTTGTTCTTAGAGCCCTTTGACCGCAGAATAACCTTGAGTCATTGCCTTGTGTGTTTCCTTTCTGTCTGCACACCCCAGAGGGTGTGGTTCCCCTGGCTTTAGGTTTTCTTCCATTTGTAATCCAACTCATAAACTTGTTGCTATTTCCTCTGGCTTCCCAAGGGCAAGGGCAAAGGAAATATGAATAGCACATGCTACCTACGTGTGGGTCCTTTACATGGTATTTACTCCCAAAGCTTTCCTATAAGGTAAAAATGGTAGCACCGTCATTTTATGGTTTATGGGACTGAGGCCCCAAGACATTTTTAAGTGTTGTACAAATAGTCGGTAGAGCAGTTGGTGGACCCCAAAGTGCTCTGTTCCTCCAGTGCCTGCTAAGTCCAAAGCTTGGGCTCCTCTCCCGATCTTTTGGGTCAAAAGCACATGCCATCGTTTCCAAGTGTGCTTCCTTAATTTGGTACAGTTTCTCGTTTTGATGGTAAAAACAATAGTAAAGTTGGCGTAGCCCTCAGTGCACTCTAGCTGTTGCCATTTTACAGCTCTCTGAAATAGTAAATTAGAAGGAAAAGTACTCAGTTTCTAAGGAACTTGAATGAAATTAATTGATTGGAGACATTATTCATATCTTTTTACCAGCAGAGAGGGCAGAATGTTGTCTTCTCTGGGGTTTCAGATCCTTTGAATTATGTTTTTTATAGTTTCTTGTGTTTAAAATCTGGATATTTGATTGTGGGGAGAAGTGTAAAATCCTTTGTAAATTTCTTACCCGTGTGTGTTAGTGGTCTCAGGAGCAAAGTATCACTAAGGTCAGCGACAATTTATTTTTAGACCCTTCCCTTCAGGTGGAGGTGGACTGGCCTTTGGAGATGATGTTAATTATCTTCTATAGAACAAATTGCATTTTCTTTGAGATTGGATAAAGACAAAGGAAGAAAGTAGATCCATATTTGAAGGATATAAAGCAATCTAGTGAGTTGGGTCTTATCTTATTTCACCATGGGAAAGAACTGTTTGGTCTGTAATAGTTTACAATGATGATGTTCTTTGCTTCAATTACCTTTTTTTACAATATCGTTAGGGACAATTATACCAAAATACAGTAGAATAAGTAAATATTAAGAGCATATTAGCATCTTCCACAGTGATTTAAAAAATATAGATTTAGATTTTTTGCCAGAATCATTTAAGAAATGATGATCATTGTCAACAGATGCATATTTATTTTATTTTATTCTTATTTTGGAAAGATCTCTGAGCAGCTGGAGATAAAATGAGGTCGTTCATTCATTGTTAAGGATGAGGGAGATCCCTGGAATGGATGTGGGGCTCTAATGTTTGCTTCTGCTCTCCTGTGGCCTGTGATTTGGACCAGGTCTCCTCATTGTGACTCAGATCGCGGAAGAATACAATGGCTATTAAAATAAATACTTAAAGGGCCTAAAAAGATTGCAAGGACCAGATGAAAGAATTTAAAAAACTGCTTTCTCCGCTGTGAAGTCCCGGCCACAGGGAGCTGCCTTTTCCAAGGCACACCCTTGGTTGGCTTGGCTTCTTGCAGCTCCAGCTGGAGTTGGGAAGTTGTATGGAGCGGACCTGTATTCCCCCTCCTGCTGGGTCTGCTTTTAGTGAAAATGAAAAAGCTACCCATACCAGGTGAATTGTTCTCTGTCTCTTTGTACATAGGAAATTGCTATCAAGTTGGCTTTTTTTTTTCCCTCTTGGGATGCTTTCTGAATGCATAGTGTTTCTTCCGTCCTGGACCCAAGGTTATTATTTCATGCCTCAGTTCTAGAGATTAAAATCGAGCACAGAAGTGAGACATCCTCAATAATTGGAGGAATAGTCAAGAGGTGTTTACAGGGCATATTTTTTTCCAAAGGATAAATGATATATAAAATCATTGCCTAGGTCCGAGGGTGAAATGAGGCAGGAGAAGTCCCTCTGCTGTAACAAAGGGCTGTGGCTTCTGTGGCAGAGGACTCGTGGGTGAACTCTGTGGTGAGGCCCTGGGGGGCGGGGGGTGCTGGGTACTGAGGAGACGAGGGTTGGCTCACAGGAGCGCAGACAGGTAAGCTGAGGCAGGCTGAGTCTGCAGGAAGGCAGAGCCTTGAGGGCGGGCGCTTCACTGGTAGGCTCACAGGGTGTGGGGTTGCAGCTTGCCAGTGGAAGTAAGGCACTGATGAGGCCTCTGGGCATTTGTCAGGGTACTGTTCAGAGGGAAGGGAGAGGAGAGACCTTAAAAAGTGTTTTCAGGGTTTTCGTTGTTTTTTTTCTCTTAAAATGGGACGACTGAGTTTTTTTTTTTTAATTAAGTGTAATAGACATACAATATTTAGTAAGTTTCAGGTGTACTGTGTGTAGTGATTCGACATTTATACACATCATGAAGTGATAATAGTAAGTCTAGTTATCATCTGCAAATGAGTTTTTGAGGTAGTCATCTACTTAGAGTAGATGCGGAAGGGAAGAGGCCTGGGAAATTGGAAAGAGGAACAGACTTTTCATGTTTTTTTTTTTTTTCTTCTCTCTTTTAATTAGAAGATCATGTTGTTGGTGACTTGGCATTTTCCCCTTCTGTCTCCATGCAGTAGATCTTAATTGCTGCAGTATTTAAGGGTGAGTTTGTATAGGATGGGAATTTGGCCAGAAGCTGGAAAAGTGTGAGGTGTCAGGGAAAGTTCAGGAATCAAAAATTTGGCTTCTCCTTTATTCCATGCCTGATATCATGGTCCTAGGCTTTCTCTTCTTTCCTTCATTCCCATCCTCCATCTTCATCTCATGTAGTAGGTGGGTTTTAAAAGACAGTGGTGAATTAAGCAGGTGTCCTTATCCCCTGGACCATCCCCTCTCTTATTTTATTAGAACTATCAGGGACAGGTCCTTGGTATCCTGTTTCTCCTCTGAAGGGTAGGAGATTGGTGGATAGGACAGTGAATATTGATAGAAATAGAAATGGTAAGAGGAAGTGTAACCACTACCATGTCTGTGTCAGGTACTGGTTGGTGCTTTATCTGCTTTATTTATAATCAGCACAGCAGTACTTAAGAGTAGAAGTATTATAATAGAACACAAGGACAACTGATGCCTATTGAATACTTAAAATGTCTACACATTATTTTATGTAATTTTTAAATATGTATTACCTGATTTAATACCAATAACCACCAAAGTTACCCTAGCCATTTTATAAGCCAGGAAATAAGCTCAGACAAGCTGTAAGGGCAAAGCTAAGGTTTTTACTTGATCAGCCCGAACCTGAAGCCACTAAGCCACGGTACCTGCCAGTTCATTATACCAGACACAGTTAGAAGCCCTCTATACATACCACGAGATTGACATACTTCTATTTCAAGACCCACCATGGTAGATGGATGGGTGCTCCAGCTGTACAGGGCATTGGGCCCTGAATAACAAGGTGAACCAACAGAGGAGGATGCCAACTCTTGGAACACTTAGGCTGGTCTTTTTATTTTGGAGGATGATTCAAACCAGAGTCAACGGATGGGTTTACTCATTCTGGAGTCTATGTTTTAACATAACCAACAAAACTGTGAGAGTCAGGAACAAAATAAGGGCTGGATACTACTTCCTGTGATCTTGCTCTAGAGAAATGGTTTTCTTGAGCCAGGGACCAATGCTGGTAATTCTAAGATCTTTCAGCCATTGACAGTCTTTTAGTCTTCTGATGTAAGCTTGTGTATTCAGTCAAAGAATTTAAAAAAAAATTGGACACTTCCTCGAACATTGATAAGTTCACATCTGAAATGTTGCATCGTAAATTTCAAGTGAGAAGGAGGGAATTTATGCTCTACAGTAAATATTGACATTTTAAGATAACATTTGCAACAATTTCTTAAAGGCATCCTTCAGAAACAACATCCAAATACCACAGAGATTTGATTCTCTCCATTGTCCATTTAAAAATACATGAACAAGCTTGTATTTAATTGAGAGAAATTTTACATGCTTAATTTTTCTTCTTGAACTGCTATTTACATTTTATTTCCCCATAGAATCTTATCCTATTACAACATATTTAAGCTTTAGAGTCTTTTAGTGATTACTTGTCAAACTTCTCTGCAACAAAAGTGTGTATAAATTGAGATTTTAATTCTATCTTTAATTTTATGGGACCGTAAAGCAGTAAGTGCTAAATTTTAACTAGTTGAATATCACTCAAATTATTTGTATACAATGGCATCATGATTAAAATTTATTGGAATAGTATTTCAGATATCAACTGGGCTTAAAAAAATTAGTTCATATATCTGCGGATAGACCTTATGACGTTACTTACTGCTCAATAGGGCAAAACCCAAATTCCTTCTTTTTTTTTTTACTTTCTTTTTTTAGTGATCCCAGATTCATTATTTATGCACCACACCGAGCGCGCCATGCAATACATGCCCTCCTTAATACTCACCAGACTCACGCCTTCCCCCCTCCCCTCCATGACCCTCAGTTTGTTTCTCAGAGTCCACAGTCTCTTATGGTTCGTTTCACCCTCCAATTTACCCCAATTCACTTTTCCTTTCCTTCTCCTAAAGTCCTCCATTTTATTCCTTATGTTTCACAAGTAAGTGAAACCACATGATAATTGACTTTCTCTGCTTGACTTATTTCACTTAGCATAATCTCCTTCAGACCTGTCCATGTTGATACAAAAGCTGGATGTTCATCCTTTCTGACGGCTGAGTAATATTCCATTGTGTATATGGACCACATCTTCTTTATCCATTCATCTGTTGAAGGGCATCTCGGCTCTTTCCACAGTTTGGTGATTGTGGCCATTGCTGCTATGAACATTAGGGTACATATGGCCCTTCTTTTCACTACATCTGTATCTTTGGGGTAAATACCCAGTAGTGCAATTGTATGGTCATAGGGTAGTTGTATTTTTAATTTTTTGAGGAATCTCCACACTGTTTTCCAAAGCATCTGTACCAAGTTGCATTCCCACCAAGNATGGTCATAGGGTAGTTGTATTTTTAATTTTTTGAGGAATCTCCACACTGTTTTCCAAAGCACCTGTACCAAGTTGCATTCCCACCAAGAGTGTAAGAGGGTTCCCTTTTCTCACATCCTCTCCAACACTTGTTGTTTCCTGTCCTGTTGATTTGGGCCATTCTAACTGGTGTAAGGTGGTATCTCAATGTGGTTTTGATTTGAGTTTCCCTGATGGCTAGTGATGAACATTTTTTCATGTGTCTGTTGGCCATTTGTATGTCTTTTTTGGAGAAGGGTCTCTTCATGTCTTCTGCCTATTTTTGGACATGATAATCTTAAACCCAAATTCTATTTCCATTTTTCATTTTTATAAATCAGTGTTGAGAAATTTGTTCATATAAAGTAGGTAGACAGGACTAGAGAATTTTTGTCATACCAGTGTCACTTTGAATTCTTTTCAGGTTACATGCCAAGATTCATATTTAGTTCTAGCATTAGAAATTATTTGTAATGACCGGTTTGATAGTTTTATTCTTGAAAATGCTCAAAGCCAAAAACTGGAAACTGACTAGTCTTAAAAACTTTGCTGTCTGGTCATTCACCTTCTCAACTGCTAGGGAGTAATCCAAGCAGACCATGTAAACCAAGATTCTTCAATGCCTGTTAATTGTACCTGTTGCTTTTAACTTAAATGCACCTTGTTTAATCCAGAAATACAGAAATATCTAGAAATTGTTGTGAAAGCAAAAATGTTAATTTTAATATACTTTAGCCAATGCATGCTTTAAATATACATTTATATACCTTGTGTGTGTGTGTGTGTGTATAAATATATGTCTATATACATTTTTGTCAAACCTTATAGATGAAGATTTAGGCTAATCACTGAATGAAAAATATCTGTTGTGTGATTTGGTTAGCATAGCCTTCTTCATTAGACCTGTCAGTCTCATCAGCTTTACTTTCTATGAGAAAAGGTCTAACTTAGTTTTTAATTTCAAATAAGTGTTAATTTCCATTTTGAGGAACAATAAAAAAAAACAGTGAAAAGAAATGATATGGCAGATTATTAAAAGCAGGTTAGTCAAGTTTAAAATGATGCAGATGTAATAGAATTAATTATATTTTATATTAAGTATAAGTTCTTTAAACCATGGCAAATTTATTCTGTTTCTCATTAATTTATAGGAATGTAATATAAGGGGCACGTAAAATTCTGAGGTATTATAAAATGACGGTTATAATGAAAAAGCATGCTGTTTTTCTGGTAAATATGCGAATGTATGTATTTAACTCTGGTGTTTGACTTCTGGGAATAGTTAAATGAGAATCATGGACATATTTTCAGAAATAATTATATCAGTTTCTAAAGACAGCAGAATCCAACTTTTCCTGTGTCTTTAGCAAAAGAGCAGCACATGCTACTCAAAATAAACTGTCAGCAGTGGATTGACAGAGCACATTTTTGTTAACACGAGGTAGAAAATATTAAATATTTTACAAGATGAGGTCTGATTTTCATTGGACAAATTACTTCACAAATGAATGTTTGAAAAAGTGGATTTTAATTATATTACTGTAAAAGGCACACTGAATCTAAACTAAATCTCATGGTTTGTTTTTTTTTTAAATTATTATTATTTGCCCCAGGGGTACAGGTCTGTGAATCATCAGGCTTACACCTTTCACAGCACTCACCATAACACAAACCCTCCCCAATGTCCATAACTCATCCCCCCATCCCTACAGTCTCATGTATTCTTATTTGTGAATTTTTCCTGTGTAATTTGAAAGTTTTGGAAAGCACTGCAGTTCTGTTCAAAAGAATCAATGTCAGGAACATACACACTTTCAGTTGTTTGAAGGTTCTTTTATTTCCAGGTAATGTCATGTTGTTGAGTGTGAATATATATGCTAAAAAAGAATTATAACATTTAGGTACGTTTAAAGGTAATGTTTTTGCATTTAATATTTACTGATGTCACCCTTTTTATAATTTCACCAGTTCTTCAGCTGTGAAATGAGTTCTTTACGGTCAAGGGAAGGAAGATGTGTGGTTGTTAACTTGTGTAATGTATTTGATTTTATAACATTCTGCAAGGACTAAAATATTCTATCTCCAGTACATTGTTTTACCCTTAAATGAAATATGGATATGACAGGGAAAGACATGAAATCCCACAGTGAGTGTCTGGTGTTTGATTAATCATTAAAGAACGCTTCCTTGAGAGCAATAGCTCACATTGTGTCTTTGATGCCACGGACGTTTTTACACTCGAGAGGCGCACCTTCCTTTCGTAAGGTGTGAGGTCTGTTGAGAAGGGGCAGACAAGAAAGGCAAAGCTATCTGAGCTAGGCTGGAACTTGGCTCCCTTTCCCCTGTAGGCGCTGTGCATCCCTTGATTTTCCTGTGGCTGTAGAGGTCTCCTGCTTTGTGGCCCTGTTGGGACCTCTACCCCAGCCATGGAACCGATGGGGCAGGCCCCTATGGCTAGGGGTCTGTAGCCTTTTTCTTTCCAGATAGAGACCTCATTTTTTTTAAGTTAATTATTTTAGAGCAGTTTTAGGTACCCAGCAAAATTATTAAGAAGAAGGTATCAAAGATTTCCTATATGTCCCAGCCCCCACACAGGCATGGTCTCCCTCACTATCAACACCCCCCACCATTTGGAACATTGTTACAATCGATGAACCTGTCCTGACACATCGTTGTCACTCAAAGTCCAGAGTGTACATTAGAGTTCCCTCTTAGTGTTGTACATTCTGCGGGTTTGAACAAATGTATCATGACATCTAGCCACATTTAGAGTGTCATACGGAGCATTTTCAGTGCCTGAAAAAGAATCCTCTGTGCTCAACCTGTTTAACCCTCCCCTCTCCCCCAACATGAAGAGGAAAAACCAAGCCAGTGACCTCTGGTTTATAATAACTCAATTCTGGTCTTGACTTAGTCTGTGACTTTGACAGATTATTTGCTGCCTCTCTGCCTCAATGACCCCTTCTGAAGTTGAAAGAGATCATTATGACTTAAAAATAATTGAGATGTTAGAACTTGGGTTTTTGAGTCATTAATAATCATATGGAAACCCAATAATAGAATAAACCCATTTGACCTGAAAGAATCTTGCAAAAGAAGAAAAAAATCGCTTCCCATTCTGTAACTAAATCTTCCAGACAATTGGCCCTTTCCAGTTGCATTCTCACCTTGTTTCCAGGAAGCAGACAAGAAGAAGCACGGAGAGCAGCAGAGATATTTCAAATAGGCTGTGCATCTCCAAGGCACTTTATTCTCTGAGGTTTATTAGCTGAGGTGCAGGGGTACACTCAGTGCAGTCTTTCTCATAGTTTCTGTAATGGGAAGTGGGTGGCAGTTATCTTATTCCATGGGTCTTGAAGCATATGTTCAGTGGTTGTTCAGGCCTCACAGAGAGCCAGAGCTCAAGTTGCCTGTGAGTTCTAAAGCCAGGCAGCCAATCTTTTGCAACGTACCACTTAGGAAAATGATGAAGCACGTTACCCCTTTACTAATATTCAGTCAAATTTCTCCTTTAAATTTCTTTCGGACTGTAAAACACCAGCATCTTGTAAACATTTTGGCAATATTCATACATAACACATTTATAACGTGGGTTGAGTGGGACTGTTCAAGATGGTGAGATGGTGGGTTATCCACGGTCAACCCATTGGCCCATTGGGGTGGTTTCCAGAGTGTTGGATCCTCTGATGGAGAGTGTGCACACCTGGAGTGTGGAAAATCGGGATGCAAAAATGGATGGGGCTTGGGGCACCTGGGTGGCTCAGTTGAGCTCAGGTCATGATCCCGGGGGCGTGGGATCGAGTCCTGCATCAGGCTCCCTGCTCAGTGGAAAGCCTGCTTTTCCCTTTCCCTCTGCCTGCTGCTCTGCCTACTTGTGCTCTCTCTCTGTCAAACAAACAAATAAATAAATAAAAATCTTTAAAAAAAAAAGGATGGGGCTTTATTAAAATATGATAAATCTATACTAAGGGAATAAAAGTGGACATGGATGGAAAATCCCCTGTAAACATATTCACTAAGGCATTTTCTACAGTAGTGAAAAATGGGGAAAAACTTGAATATCCGACAAGAGGGAGTGGGTTAAGTCACAGTATATTCAGGTAACAGAATGCCACACAGCCACCAAGAATCATGGCAAAGACTATTTAAGATGTCAGATGATCATGGTATAGTGATATGAGACCAAAACAAGCAACAAAATCATGTGTATAGGAGAACGCCAATCTTATTTAATGATTTTAAAATGTTTATTAAAAAACTATGGAAATGTATAAAATACAAGCCAAAATATTAATAGTAGTTATTTCTGGATAGTGGATTTAGTGATATTTTTGCCTTAACTTTTCTGCATTTGCCAGATTTCCTTCTATGTTTTCATATATCCATCTTATGATGAAAGTGACTTAAAATAGTTATTATGTAAGAGTCAAATCCATGCGTATTTAACTCAGTAAAGAACTGTGACGATTTTGTGAGTATGAACTGGCAGAGTGATGATCACCTCCCCACTTCTAGACACTGAACAGGAGAAGAGGGAGATTCTCAGATGGCACAATTTATGTCCATTTTTCTTGGCTCTGAAAGGTATAAAGCACAAAACATAGAAATGTAGATGTGAAAACACGTGCACCACAGTGTAATTTTTAAAAAACAGATTGTACCCTTAGCCAGTTGTCTTCTAATCCTTATTTGGCTGGCTTTTCCTCTGGAATTGTTTCTTTGCTAGAGTGTTAATGGATTGGTTAATTTGTGAGCAACACTCCTAATTGTATTAAATCTCTACAACCTTATTAAGCATTTGTGCGGAATTAGATCAGAGAGCTTAGGGAAGCAGCATGCCAGTGGTCGGAGGGAGGGAGAGAGGGAGGGCAGAGGGAGGCTAGCATGTCTGTGCTCTAATTGAGCACAGGTATTGAAAACCCTACTGCTAAATGTTCAGAATTATTCAAAAGCATATAAAACAGCTTTCTGGCTATATGTTTCAGCACCATTAATGACACAGAAAGAGAGAGAGAGACAAACAGAGACTGAGAGAGGGAGAGCCAACTTGTTTTTATTTAGATCTGTTAGGATTTACTTTATTTGGGGGAAAAGAAATGAGCAAGAATTAACAAAGATCTCAGGTGAGCCACATTTTCATTCTGGTGGCCCGTGTTTGTATTTAGACACAAGGATACAGGTATTTGTGCTTAGGGAAACAATGTCAGAAAATATAATTGGACCATGTCTATTTTGAAACCTAAAGCTAACAGTCTGAAATATACTGATTTTTAAAAGCCATGGCTGGCAGCTGCTTTCTTCTGCAAGCAGTAGGGACTGGGTGAGTGGATGAGGAGGCATTGACACTGACCTCTGGGAGCTCTGTGTGTCCCATTGCTGATACATACCTACTGGTGTGTTCCTTTCCCAAAAAAGTTGACTTTTTTTTTACTCAACTTTCATTGCAACCATAATAGAACTGGAAGTAAAGAATTTCAGCAGCCTGTGGTTTGATTTAAAGTTACTGATTCCTTGTATTGTGTATTTTAGCACCTCCAAAGTAAGAAATACTGCTATACCATTAAGGATAAAACACCATTCAAGCCTTGAAGCAGTCAGAATCTTTACTTTCTTAAAAGTTCCACTCCTCCTCGCTAAGAGTGTTTCTCTTGTCTTCATTGGTGTTTTAGATCATACAGTTCCATGGGTTTTTAGGGTCACCTGGAAAATAGAAACAAAGGCTATGATAATTTCTGAAGTTTTATGTAATCATGTTGGTGCAAGCAGCATGGGCTTGAAAGGTAAGTAAGATAGAACAATAAGGAAAGAAAGGAGTAGGTGATATTGTCTTCTCTACACTTGGGGAGGGCCACCTCATCATCCATCCCACATGCCACATCAGGAAATCTATGAGATGTCCCAAGAGTGTCCCCCCAACACCTTCCTTCCTCTTCCAGGTAGGGCCTGCTATTTCTGCTGCTTCGAATGCTGGCGGGGGTGGGGTGGTGGGGGGGGAG